>JAOVVI020008554.1:0-14126 GCA_028571085.2 Nepenthes alata
GTATATACTTTGCATGCCTGTTAGCACCATTAGCATCTAGAAATAAATTTTGTTTACGTGTATTGGATATTTATTTGTACTGCTTCCGCTATTTTTATCGGGGTCGAAACTTGATTGTTCACGTTAGCACAAAAAGTACTTTTTTAATTATCATTATTACTATTATCACTAATTTTACCTTATTCATTATACTGTTCCACAAACCAAATAACAAAATACTAATTTATACCTTATTCTATTCAAACGGCCAAATATGAAAATAATAATTTAAATTCTATTCACATTCTATTATATTCCCTGTAATAATAATTCTATTCGCACCTTATTTCATTCTAATAATCAAGCGTACCATAAGTATTTGCAAAGCAATCCTTAAATATATCACATATTCTTTATAACTCCTTAAATATATGAATATATTATCAATAAATAATACCATAAATTTATCTAAAAATGGTTCAAATATCCAATTCATTAAACATATAAATGCTGCAAAGGTACTAGATAGTTTAAAAGGCATTACTAGAAATGTGTAGTGTTTGTACCTTATTTGAAAGACTTTCTTAACTATATCTTTATTCTTGATCATTAGTTGATGATCCCTAATCAAAGGTCAATCTTCACGAACACTTGGAGTCTTTATAACTAATCAAATAAATTATCTACTCTTGACAATAACTATTTATGTAAGGATCAAGATTTTATAAATTATAATTAAACTAGTTAAATTAGTATATATAAAATTAATATTAATAAATGATAAAAACCTAGAAGCCAGGAAATCACCCCAAGCTACATAAAAAGTTAATCAATGGACCCGATTAGCAACCAAATTAATCTTTAGTAATTGCAAAAAAATTCGGTTGCTGAATTTTTAATTAATTAGAAATCAAATTAATTATGTTGACAAAATAATAGCCCGATCACCAAATTTGTACCCAATTAGTTACCAAATTTAACCCGATTGATTAAATATAACTCAAATCAAATTAATTAAGTAAAATTTAATATAATTTAGCACACAATACACATGGCAGCCCCTCAACCAGCCGAATTTCTAGAAAATTCAGCAAGGAAAGTAGTCCATCACCTGGGTAGCAACACCATTGAAAATCAACCAAAATTTTCAACAATTGAATAAGAATACAACCCGTACATGATATAAGACATTAGTACACACATGATAGCCTCTAATTTTAATTAAGTTTTCCAAAACTTTATAAGAAAACTAGCTACATAATGCAGCAATTCCATCTGTTGCACTCGGCAGCAGTAGGACAGCTTCATTTTCCACGCAAAATTGCTATAATTTAATAAGGAAAAGTACACACCCACGGCATAAGAGCCTCATACACATATGGTAGTATCAATACTTGGTCAAAATTTCAAAGAAAATTTAGAGGAAAGCCCACCCAAAACACATGGCATCAGCAAGGAAGAAAAATCAGCAAGTTTTGATTCCAGCACACCCCTCACCTGGCCTCAAATAGAAATAAAAGGAAAATAATTTTTGCATAGTTAAAACTAGTGGAACGCTTGGTACTCTAGAAGGTTTAGGATGTATCCAATTAACCACCAATGAAGTTCCAACAAGTAGCTTAAGGAGGGAGTAACAACTTGGCATTTTGCATGGCTGAATCATCCCTTGGACAATTAAGAATTTGTTACCTTATAGAGTAGGTGCTAAGCTCCAATTAATCCAATAAATTTACAGTAAAGAATAGATAAGTAAAACTAATTATTCACCAAAAGAGAAAAGAAAAATCAAATATCAATGCAAAGGAAAAGCAGAGCAAAAACAGAGAACTAATCAAAGGTTAAAATGTATATGAATTTATATTATGATTTTATTATGGACATACACGATATATTTTATCGTGATTTTGTTATGAACATATATGATATATTATACATGAGTGAAAGCTAATATGACATCAATAAAATATAAATTTTTTCTAAGATGAGAAAATTAAGAAGAAAAAGCAAGATTATAAATAAAGTCTTTCACTATGAAATCTTAAGAATTAAGAAAATTGAATCAAGGATTTTTATTTATGCAGATAGTATCTCCTGACATACATTAGAATATTATAGTATAGATCGTTATCTGAATAAATATTACTGTATAATTTTAGCCCCCTCTACTGGGAGATAATAGATAGTACCATCCTATCTTTAGAATTTAAATAAGGAAGATAAAGTCTTTAATTTGTGTAGACTGAATACAATTCATCATATCTTTGGGATATAAATAAGGAAGAAAATATCGCTGTATTATGCGATTTTAACCTTTGATTGTGTGAATTAACACAATCCAAATATCGATCGAATACTCCGTTAGATGGTAAGGTCTATTAGCCATGGTTCCTCAAGTTAATAAATGTAAGAAGTGCTGGCAAGTAAAAAAATTATGTACAAGAAAAAGAAAAGTCAATTGTATCATAAAAATATTCTAAAAGTATATATGTATTTTTACATATATCATGATTCATGTTCCTCCTTATGAATTATTTTTTAAAAAATATGCATATCATTAACTGTCATGTTCTTATTAAGCATTTGGCTCACTCTCTTACTATTTTCATTTCCTTCAAATGCTTCACAGGAGTTTGATCCTAGTAAAAAAAAGTAAAGAAGAACTATTAAGTACGCGGTAATCAGTAATAATGTAATTAGTTTAGTTTAAGTGACGATGTAAGAAATTATAAATTTATAAGCATCCCAAAAATATAAATTTTAGTATTGATAATTTAGAAATATGTTCCCAAATTTTTTATGGTTATCTTATAAATTTTGGTGTAATTTTTTTAAGATGAGTTAAAATTTTAGTTGGTATCTTTTCTCATCACAAGCTGACATTATATTATTGTTGAATGAATATTAGAGGTATTGATGATTTGCGTTGTATTTTGGTTCATGTGTATTATGATTTGTTATGATTTATAGATTATTAAGATAAACACACATTCCCTATGATTAAAATGGATATAAGAATACGGGATGTGATAACTTATTCTTGATAGTTATCTTATTTAACTCTCGATGATCTATATATAGCCTCCCAGATCCATCATTTCTATTTACAAATAGAATTAGTGCACCCTAAAGTGACACCTTTTGTTGGACAAAACTTTTTTTCTAATTGCTCTTATAGGTGCTTCTTTAACTCCTTCAACTCTGAAAGTAACATCCTATATGAAGCTATAAAAATTAGCACAGAACCTGAAATTGCTTCTGTCTTAAACTCAGTCTCCTTGGTCAGTGGTATACCTATAATATTCTGAATCCCCAGTTGGATTATTTTAATATTAATTATGATTTTAGATATTTTGGATGTTGTAAAAATAAATTAAATATTGTGAAATTTTGAGGTATGATTGGGGTTGCGGAGTGGCGCCCGAGGTGCACCTGTGCTGTCGTCCAAATACCGAGTTAAATTTTAGAATAAAAGAAAATTAAAATAGAAAATATAAAATATAATAATAATAATAAGTAAAAAAAGAGAAAATGAATTGGGGATCAGGGAGTGAGGGAGAAAGAGGTGAGAGAGGGAAAGGGGGGGGATTAGGGTTTCACGCTGGAGGAAGGAGGAAGAAGGAGTGGAGAAGTGAGAGGAGGAGAGAGGAGAAGGGGTCGGCGACAATGGCGGCACGCCGGTGGTCATCGGTCTTGAGCGGCGGCGACGGTGGCACACAGTGTGGGTTGCGAAGAGAGAATGGCGGCAAAATTGCGCAAGGAGAGCAGCGGCGCTAGTGTTGGCAGGGTGGTATCGGTAAGGCCGACGACGGCCACATGAGGTGGCGCGGTGGTGGAGTGATGGCAGAGGAGCGGCAATGGCGCACGGAGCAACCCACGCGCAGAGGAGAGAGGAAGGGCAGCGCGTGAGGCAGGAGAAAGAGAGGAACAAATCGGGTGTTTCATGACATCCTTTTTTCAGATCTACGGAGTATAAAGTCAAGGCAAGTATCCTCTAGTCATATTCTTTGCCTGATTTAATTTCTGATATATTTTGACTACTGTGGAAGATTTTACTAACATGTATATATTTTTACATACCCTCAATTTATTAATTATGTACATACATGTATATTTTACTGATCGTATGGTAATTTTATATGTATATTTATGATTTGGAGGATTTTTAAACACTCGGACGATATATATGTACATTTGTATATCCGTATGTTGTGGAACCATAAACCAGGCTGTGCGTCGGTCCACACTCACGCTGCCGGGGGCGGGGTTACTATGGCACCACGGTGGTCCGAGACCCGATGAGTCGTTATATGTGATCCGAGGCATGAGTTTTGGTATCGCTTCTGACGGGAAGGCTTAGTTCTGACGGGGACGTATATGATTTGGCCACTTCCGCTGGAAGGAAGGTTGAGACGTTTAGTAGCTAACCTGCCCCACTGTATATTTAATTGAGAACCATCATAAGGAATTAATGGAAAACTAATATATTTGAACGTCCTAATATATAACTAAAACTTAATATTGCACCCAAAGTCGCGGGTAGTAAAATATAGTGAGCAAGTTCCTAATCTATGAGAGACAGAGTATATATGGATAGCCTTAAACTATTTGCCTAAATCATAGCCAATATAGCTGTGGTTACCGTATGAGAGTAACCATTCCTCAAGTTAGTATTATTTATCTTTGGTTTTCCTATTTCGTGTATGCTTTGTATTTCTGCATGTGTTGTGTGGACTACAATTTGAGATACGTGGTTTGGCCCACGAATGGGTGATAATAATATCTCGTACGTATAAATATGTGATAAACCCGGAACGTGTTTTGATTTATATTTTATTTTCGACGGTCTTCACTCGATTTCTGTATTATGAGATTTAGATTCGGACGATGGTATGGGTCCCACACGAATGTGGTGATGGTTGTGGCCTATGTGACCTCGGATCATATGATATGATATTGTCTATAAGATTTGATCGAATCATTATTTATTACAATTATGTCTCGGAGGGACTGATTGATATGGACAATAATTTAGTGCGAGATATCTCCTCGATTTTTAGGCATTTCATGGACATTGTGTTTTATTTTACGTGATTGCTATGCGATATCCATGCTTCTGATTTATGTGTATCGTTTTATACGACATTGATACTTGCTGAGCTTTAGGCTCACGTTTTTATATTTTATCCCTTCAAACTAGCGGCATCGATACACTTGCAGGAGTTCGGACGTGATTTGATACGGCAGATCTCTATCGGTGAGTAAAAATATTAATATTAGATATATTTTAGATCTCGTGGATATATTATGGTTTTGTCTATGGCTGGATGAGGGTTTGATCTATGTAGGAGATATATTAGAGTTATTGTATTATGTTGATAAGTTGTTATATTCAATACCTCCCTTACGATTGTGGATAGCAGGTCGTTATTATATTGTCCGAATTTATATCTAATGAAATCTTATACGAGTTTTATTATGTTGAGTCTTGTATATGTTTGGACTGTCATGTCCGGGTTGGATTGTTATGATTAAAGAAAATATTATCGATTTTATTTTGATCTGCGTATATTATTTTCTGGGTTGTGACAATACCAATAAGATCTTTCAAAAAGTACATCCTCAAATCCCCTTACCACTAAAATTTCTTCTGTCAGCACATTATAACGTTTAGCAGTAGTAACATAGTTAGGTAAGCTTGACACTCCTCTTTCATTAAATAGCATGCATGAATAATGGAAATCATATGAGTCAGTTTTTTTTGTCTATTCTCTTAGAAATAAAAGGGCTTACAATCCAAAATTAAAAAATAAAATCTTCTGAAAATAGTCCATACTGGTATAATAGAATGCCAACATATTCATACCTAAAATAATATCAAAATTGCGTATATCAAATAAAATCAAATATATCTGAAATCCATGTACCCTTACTACACATTTAAGGTATACATTATTAGTTATCAAATATGTCTCCATAGGCATAGACACTAGCAATAATTAACCCATAGTCCTATATGGCAAATACAAATGGCATACATACTTAGGGGAAACAATTGAATGTGTAGACCACGAGTATAACAATATATGTGATGAAGTTTAAAAAATTGAAGGTGACCATTGAACGAGAAGCATCCACATCCTTGGCCGTTATAGTCAAAGCTTTTCCCAAAATATTTGGTTTTCAAGCTATTTGCCTTAATGGATAGCGGTTGTCTTTGATCATATGGTTAGATTGGCCGCTATTAAAGTATGCTCCAGACTGCTCGTAACATGGCTATCCTTCATAAAATATATCACAATTTGGACACATGGATTTTGATTGTTGTTGCTTACCCAATGCGCTTTAGTGTTTGGCTACAATTCCCGTGCCCTTCTCATAAAATTTCAAATTTTTACGGGATCTAACTGATCTTGAATTTTATCCTTCTCGACTTATATTTTTTTTTTCATAAAACCTTTTTCTCTCTAATTTCTACTCATACAGCAAGACTCAATCGAAAATTTCACTATATATCATCAACATCAATAACACAAACTGCTTTCAAACCGTATCATTTTACCATTGTAGAAATTTTATCATTTTACCTTTGAACCATTTTGTCCATCTCCTCCACCTTCCTTGCCATGATAGCAAGATAGTTAGAACTTGAATTACCTTACCCATTTAATAGTTTAGCACTTATCGAAACACAATTAACCAAATAAGGCGCTTTTATGATGACTTTCTCTAATACTACTTTATTTGTTACATCATGGCACCAAGACTAGTAATTAAATATATTAATCAAACTCTAATTTAAGACTCATTAATAAATGTTAAATCATTTTTCTAAATTCTAACTATGATGTACCATATTTTTAACCAAAAATTCGGTAGAATTTTACCTGTAATACAAACGACGGCCTAATATAAAATCTAAAAAATATCCTGTATAGCATACATAATCCACACATTCACCAACACATGTCCCAAAAAGTCACAAAATTACATGTGGTATCAACGTCATAATTTTGATACGATGTTGGTTCAGAATAGATGCCATTAGGTATCCGAACTAACTATAAGGACTTGCAAAAACATATATATTCATCAATACAGTGAAAACTACACTACAGTTGTATCCTCCTTTTCATCATCATCGTATGCATACATCTTTGAATAAAAACCATTAGAAATATAAAATAATCCCATCAGAATATATAAGACTGCAGAGCTAAATCCATGAGGTTGTCTTTACTGTCTTCGAGCCTAGCCGACTCAAAACCTCTACCCTACCTCAACGGGTGTAATTCATGCTCATGTGGAGGGACAAAAATCGTAATGGTGGATTAAATGCTCAGTAAGACACACACACACACACATATATATCAAGGGACATATTCAAAACATAATAATGTGCATAAAGGAGGGATCAAGGATGCATATAAGACTATAAATCATGATTTAGAAGGAAATATTTTCATGATTTGTTTCATATTTCTTTAGTCATTTCCTTTGTCTTTTTTTAGTTATCAATTTATGCCGAACATTTATTTCGTTTGGGGGCCAAGGGTCAGTAGGTCTCACTGACAAAGGAGTGGTCAGTCGTAACTTGAATTGTGTTTGCTCCTACACAATCACAATCAAAAGCCATCTCCTTCTACTCGAAACCCAGATGCAGGCTGTCTACATACCATCCCTATAGACGGGGCCAATAGCTACAAGCGGATCCAAAACAGATAACGACCATCTACTATAACATATTAAGGCATGCCAAGAAATATCACTCGCTATAAAATATAATCAGGATACACGGTCAGAGTAACCCTTAAGTTTAACTGTAATATTTATAGCATGTAAAAATTTATTAGCTGTAATCCTTAGTCCAAATTTTTAGTTCCTTATTTTATTAGGAAATTCTGTTCTTAAGTACAAAATCCTTCATTTCCACTCTACTAGAAACGTTTCATCAGCCAATCAATTTATCGTTCTGGAGAACGGTCCATAAGTCCATAACTTAGTCATAAAATTTTCTCCATCATTAGATTCATTTTCATAAGCATATTCCGATACAGATTTTTATATTTATCGTGAGTTTAAGTTCTCACATATTATTGATTCCATGCATAATTTTCTTTAGAGTTTAAAGAACTTACAAATTTTTTTTATATTAAGCCAAATAGAATCTTAAAGCTTCCGATAGATAAATTTTGACAAATGATTGATAACATGATTTTCAAAATATTTCAGATTAATATGTTCATGATATGTGTATAAATTATCATTAGGTTTGGAACATATAAGAAGTTCTTACCATAATGTGCCAAACATATCCTTGGAGTTTTTGGACTTAAAATACCTTTTTAAAAGTATGCAATATAATTTTTGAAACTAAATTATGCATAAATTATGCTTAATTATGATAAGTCTAAAGTGGGGCACGGGTTAGGGTTCCGATGAGTATAAAACCATGTAAAACTACCAATTCGGACACCTCATTGATAAGTTGACATGTTCATGGTGCGGGTAATAATATTCGAAAGTCAATTTACACATAAATCCCAATTTAATCGGTAAAAATCATCTAGGGCACGGGTTTTGGATTTTGTATCAAAAAATTGGTCAAAACTACGAATTCGGGTATGAAATTTAAATATGTGCATACTCAAATCATAGGTTTCTATTATCTAAAGCCAAATCATGCATAAAATTCAAAATAACGAGTGAAATTGGTCAGGGTGTGGGTTAGGATTTTTGGGTTTGAAAATCCACACAATTCCCACAAACTGGATATGAAATCGATATATTTTCATACTTAGGTCATAAGTAATACAAAATATCAACTCATTCGAGTATCGAAATGAGGATACCCAAAAAAACGGAATAAAAGTGTAAGAAAATGAAAGATGAGAGTATGAGTACACTTACCTCGACTCGATCTATCACTTCTCGAATTGGCTCTACCTCAGAATCTGACTCAAGAACCTCAAATTTTCCCTTCTCTCCCTTCTCTTCCCTCTCTCTCTTCCTCCCAGAATCACCCAAAAATGCTCAAAAACCCTCGTAGTTGCCTTTTAAATCGTCGGTCGGTGCGCAAGTGCATCCAAATCTGTTTTTAGCGCTCGCCCTTGGCGCTCGAGCTCCCAACAGACACTGGCCCAAAGCTTTGGGCGCCTGCGGCGCCGCCCGAGGCACCTAGTGGGCCTTCCCCTACAAAGATCTCTCATGGTCTCTAGACTAAATTTTTCTACATGGATTAAGTCAAATCTTGATCATATTAACTTAATTACCCAAAATTACGATATTCGAGAACCGGTACATTATACAAACAAATGACAGGTCATGATCCTAAAACAAATACCATTAGAATGATTGGATAATAAATAAAATTAAGATCTAGGATTCAAAAATCATATACAAAAGTAGCTCCAAAAACTCATCTTCTGATCAACTTAGACTATAAGCAAGAAAAATTATCTTACACCTGAATCAAGGCAACGAATAATGGGATATCAAATATTATACTGACTTATAACAATTCTCAATCCATAGTCATAATACAGGCAATTCAAAAAACTGAATTAACAAACTCTTAATTAAAAAATTAAAATTTAACTAAAACATCTAAAAGCTATTTTTTCTAAAAGCATCTTCATCGTCGAAAATCCTTTCAATTCCTCTAAGCCCGTCAATTTGAAAGGCTATCAGAAATGGAGTAAGACTGATCCTAATTCTTACCAAATCATATATAAATTTTATATATGTAGATATAGGAAAAAAACAGACAATGGATGATATACATGATCAAAAATGTAATAAAACATGTGAAAATTATATACAAATATGTGAACTTAAAACATGCCAAAATCGTGTCAATATATATGAACATAAAAACTGTGAAAATCTTTTAGATGGTTGAAACATATGAATGTACTACATGCTAAATTCATACAAAAGTATAAAATCGTACATCAACTACATATTATTCAAATATCATTCAAATGTATAAGAAGTAAAAATTGGTAATGAACTCACCAACAATAGTCAAATATAAAAGTTCATATTATAATTGTTTTTATATAGGCAAAAACTATATGTCATTATTCACGATTCGTGAATAAACCAACTACATATTATTCTTTATAATCGAGGTCAAACACTACTTCTTGACACATAAATATTAGGCTCGACCACTGATTTGTAAATAATATATTATGACATATCAAAGTATAATTCGTTAATTTTCTATGTCAATTATTATTTAATCAAAACTAAAATTTTATACCGAAATACAAATATATAATTTTTTTTTCAAATCTAAAAATGCAAATGATCTTCATTAAAATTAGAGTTTTTTGCTAAAATACTTTTAAATAAAAGACATGTAGAAATATATTTACAAGGATTTTAGAATTTTAATAAGATTTACATAAATTTAAGAGATAAGTTTTCAAAATTTTCATAAAATAAAAATTAAATTAATATGCATGTAAGATATAATCATGAAAAGTAAACAAATATCACATGTATGAATATTTGAATAAAAAGTAGTTAAAGATTTTAGAAAGATTCTATAATAATTAAAGAATTAAGCTTAATATTACCCAAAAAGGAGCATGAATTCATCTAAAATTTATTTGCATCAAGCTTTCGAGTACCATTTGTACTCGAAAGTATCCCCTTCGTTACATGATTTCTTGTTCACTTGTTTGTAAATCATTATCTGCATATGATCTTTTTTTTCCTAAGTGCTCAGTTTGTATGGGCTTTTAGTTTAATGTTTCTATTCAACGGGCGTGGTTATTGGCAAGAACTTATTGAATCGATCGTTTGGGCTCATAATAAATTAAAAGTTGCTCCTGCTACTCAGCCTAGAGCCTTGAGCATAATGAATATTTAAATTTTGATAATTTTCTCTTTCTCTTTCTTATTCTCTCATTTTCATTTATCTTTTTCTCTCTTCTCATACAATTTGGTAAGAAACTAGCTAAAATCCACTTGAGCGGCCATTTGTAGTAGGCTAGCCCATGTATATCAATCAAATGCGGATCAGGTGCGAAAGAATCTTTATACTCGCACACAAGTACTAAATATGGTTATATGAAGCACCACTATTCTAGACTAAATACATAAAAGCATCCCTCATGTGCACATCGAGCATAATGATTTTGTTTAAAACAATATTAAGCTGGATTAAGCATACATCAAGTATCACTCGAGCCTAAACTACTTCAACCGAACACTAAATTTTTAATCTGAACTTACAATTAACTTTGATTATTTATCAATTTATTTAAATTTAACATCTTTAAAATAAATCGTAGGGTTTAACTTTTGCAAATTTAGTAATAATTGCATAGAAAATTGATAGATAAACTCATATCAAATAAAAACATACATGATACATCACAAATTGGTCTCGTCTTATCTGACCATATTTTTTGTTGAATAAGGATAGGATTTGAGAATTTAGAATCGAATTTGGTGGGTTGTGCCCTAATTTAAACCAGACCCTCCAGAAATTATTATATACATTCTCATGACTTTCCTAAGTTCTCATGCAACATCTGTTTCTCTCGACTCCTTAGACTTGTTGGTTTGACATCTTCTTTTATTTAGTAGCTAGCATGTAGTAGTCACAGGTAGCACTATTCCTTCCCCATTCTCTTCTTTGCCAAACTATTGCATTGCCTCTCCAATTTTGGTTTGGGACTAACAACCCTTGATGAGACGCCTGGGACATTGAAATCCATACAAAATTTTTGCTACCCTTTGGAATATGGTTTTAGAAAATATTTATTTTCTTACTTAATAGTTAAATAATTTTTTTAATATCTATGGTTAAATAATTGTGATTCAAATGGTTATCCGTGGATTATTTTATGAACTTATCTAATTATCAATTATATTAATATTACCAAAATTTTCATTTTTTTCCCTTTAAGGATTAAAAAACTAAAACGGTTTTCAGTTGTGTTTGTATTTAAACATGACTTAAAAGTTAAATCTTTATCTAATTTAGAAATCTGGTTTAGATTATTTGAGTGAGTTTAAATTTGACTCTTTTAACCTTAAATCTCTTCCATTCCCGTCCATATCTCTCCACCCCTGTACTCCTTTTCAACCACGAGGTTGGAATTGACTGCGTCAAGGTCAGATATGTAATTTAATTAACTGAATCTGGTCCTATTCCTTGACATTGCATGAATTGATTGAAGTCAAGTTGGTGAGTCAATGAAGAAAACCGTAAGTCTTGAAAGGCTTGGGACAACGTAAATGGACCGCCGCAGGCAATATTGAAACTGAGCAATACATTTGCGGTTAACATTGTCAGTCTTCTTATACAGGAATTGAATGATATGCTACGAAAACTAATATATTGAAAAGTTATATTCATTTTAAGCCTAAGTTTGCTATTTTATGTTTTCTTTGTACAATAGTAAAATTACTCTCGTAACACGTAGGTCCTATAAAGAGAATTTAACGAGTTTATATCATATTAAATTTAAGTATGTAAGGAGGCTCATATTAATAAAAGGAGTTGATTCCATTTCTTTGAACCGAGTGAGAAAAAAAGACATGACGCAACAAGATTTTTGGGACAATGGTTGTATTTGGTTTTAGACTTTTTTTTTTTTTGTAATTTAAAATTCTGGCAAGTAAATCTCTTTCTTTGGACGAGTTCATAATACCGTGATTATACAAAAAAATTTGTAATTGATATAATTTACTTACCTATGAAAAACTCGTATTATTTTTTATATAATATTTCTACTTGTATAACTCTGTTAGAATTTTTATGCAATTTTTTCATATATAAAGCGAAAGGTCTTTTCTTTAAAAAAATAAAATATTAAAAGGGACCCATGAGTATTAATTCACATTTTATATGGTATATAATATACCAACATTTTGTTAGTCAGATACACCTATTTAAACTTGATAAACAAGTCATTATTATTATTCTCCTTCTCCATCATAAAATCACAAAGCTGAAGCATGGAGTCTTCAACAAAGATGGCTGTAGCAGTGCTCCCTATTTTCCTCCTTCTGATTCCTCTCGTATCTTGCAACAGTAATATTTAATTTGAAATGGTTTTTCTTTGCTCAATATCATCAATTCTTGATGGCATCGTGACAACATTAATTGATTATTTTCTAAACATTTAAAAACTCACTATAATTTAGAGTTTATCTTTGAATTATTTAATTTTAGACCCTGTTTAAAATATTGCAGATTGTATTTCAATCAAAGAACCCAAAATGCTGTTAGGAATTTTCTATTTATGATTCTTATTTTTTTTTAAAACAAGTTTTTCAAATAATATGGCAGATTTGCCTTTTGCATTAGTTATAAATTATACTCTCTTTTTTTTTTCCTACAATAATTTTCAATATTAGAAAAAAAAAATCAAAAACCCAATTAGTTTCTGTACTTGATATGCAATGCAATGTAGTTCATTGCTATCGATTTCATCCCAATTTCTAGTTACAGTGAAACATTATTCAAAATATTAGTTGTTACTATTTCATAGTTTTGATTTGATAAAATCATTGGAACATTCATATATATATATATATATATTTGTATTTGTGTATTGCTAGAGCCAGCAAAAGAAATACAAGTGCTTAAAGATGGAGGGAGGGAGATGGATACAGCCCATAGAGGAGGAGATTTTGATCCAAAAACTGCCGTAGATAGCAGACTCAGAAGAGCACGACCATTTGAAAGGTACTTGAGAATAATCGGGCAGGGGCCGCCGTCGCCGCGTCCTAACGTAGTTTCTCCTTACTCAGGAGGTCAAAGTTATCCAAGTGGACGACCAACTCCTCCGTAAGAATATTAATATCTCGTTGTATTCATGTTATATTTCTTGTTTACGTTATCATTCTTCTTATTATGCATTGTGATATAAATTTAAATAAAATTGCTTACTCGTAAATGCAGTCCAACTTTTAATAGTTTTGAAATTTTACAATCCGTATATATTTTTTGACCTAAATGTTAGAAAATTAAGTGGCTAAAACAACAACAAAAGCGAAATTTAGAATCGATTAATATACCTCCGGCCATTTGGTGCTCTGTTTTCCGACTTGTGATTCGGACCGGCTCCGTACTTCTGGACACTCCTTCACTCGTTTAGATGGTGTATTGCTTGAGTTGGATG
>JAOVVI020008555.1:0-14126 GCA_028571085.2 Nepenthes alata
TATATATAGATATATTATTATATATATATATATATATATATATATATTTTATATTAAATTTTCTTTTAATCCAAAATCCAAATCGATATTTGGGCAACAAGGGCGCACCTCGAGCGCCAGCCCAACCGATCCAAACATCATCCAAAATTTTTTTAATATTTAATTAATTTTATCATGTCTAATTTATCTAAAATTATAATTAATATTTAATTAATCCTAACAAAATCTGGGATATTACTGATTTGCTCAGTGTTGTCCAAGGATCCCAGAAGGATGACCGGACGGTTACTGGCGTTGACCGGCCAAATTGAAGAAACTGGTCAACATAGAGTCGACCGACCAAGAGAATAAAATGGTCGATTGAATATTCGCCATTTTTTCTGAAAATCTAGAAGGATGTCAACTCAGAAGATTTATTGAGTATGCATAATTGCACGAGGTTATGTGCGATCTTTGGGAGCCGTTTTTGTGCAGAGTATATTTATACTATTGGTAGGGATAAATTTTATCATAAAAGAATATTTTATAGATTGTCATAATATATGTGTACCACTATTGAAACGATCTGAGGGTGAAAACGTTTCTAAGTGTATAAGATAGATGAGAGAAAGAGTTGAAGAAAAGAGAGTGGTCAATGCAAAACAATGTGTGTTATTCTTTGTATACTTGTGCATTGTTTTTCATTTTCGTCGCAAGGGGTTGTGTAGCCATGTGTAGTGTGTAATCAATCTCATATAGTAGCATTTATTTGTGGATTAAGTATCTCCTAATTTTTTTCTTTTTAAAAAAAAATTTTTCACGTAAAATCTTTATATTATTATTATTATTCTTCCTTATTTCTCCTTTCACCGTGTGTGTGGAGGTAGTCGGATATCATCTACCCCAACAAGTGGTATTAGATGCAGGTTTCGAACTCTATCTAAATGGCATTATTGTCTTTAAAAAATCTGCCATTTAGTGTGGAACAGTTCAACGAGTAAAAAAATTTTATCCTCTAGTAAGAGAGGATAGAGAATATCCTGACCAGAGAGAAAATGGTAAAAACATCAAAAAAATAGGATGAGAAGCCACAGAATCTGATCGAGGAAGAATGACAAGACAAAAGGGATCTTACTAATTGTACCATAAAACTGTGTCTAGCAGGCAACACACTCTAGGAGGTCCTCAACCTGACAGATCTAGTTGAGTTCTAGGAGAAATTAAAAAGCCAGAATAAGTCAAAGTCTTTAACAACCAAGATGCATGTGAAAAAATAGTTCTATAGCTAACAGTTGTCAGAAGGTGAGAGTTTTGAAAAGCACTTGGACAAGTTTAATCAGATTGTGAGGCAGATGTCGGCCCTTGATGAGGAGATCAAGGAGGAGGACAAGGCTTTGGTATTATTGCCTTCTCTGTCAGCTTTATATGACCGTATCGTCACAACTTTATTATTTAAAAATGATACCCTTAAGTTGGATGAGGTCATTGCTTCCTTGCTCATAAATGAGTCAAAGCGGTCACAAGGAACCTCAATGTTTTTGCATTCTGAGGTACTTGTTATTGAATCCAGGGAAATGAGTAGATGACTCAGCCAGAAGCCTAGAGAGAATGGTCGCTGTAAATCTTGATCAAGGTATCAAAATCTTGAGTGCCATCATTGTAGCAAGAAGGGCCACATTAGGAAGCATTGTTTCATGTAGAAGCATGAAAATGCGGAGAATGAGAGGGAGAAAATGTACGAGGAGAAGAAAAGTCATCGGTCTCAGTCGTCACATGAGGCGATCTCCTGTTGATATGTAAATATAACATGGAAAGTCTGATGGATAATGAGTCCAGTTGGTTGGTTGATTTTGTTACCTCTCTGCATGCCATGTCTAGAAGATGATTGTTTCCATCATATACTCCAGGAGATTTTAGAGTGATAAGGATGTGAAATAAAGGAACATCCTTAATTATTGGCAGATGTGACATTATATTAGTCACCAATAATGGGACAAAACTACTGCTGAAAGATGTACGATATATCCCTGACATTCAGCTGAATATAATTTTAGTCAGTCGGCTGGATGATGAAGGTGACTACAATACCTCTGTTAAGGTGAGTAGAAACTGACCATAGGGTCTCTGGTTGTGGCGAGAGGAAAAAGGTACTCCGGCCTATACATAATGAAAGCATGTGCAGTAGCTAGAGATGTGAATGCCACAACTAGCAAAGAGTCTGAGAATCTATGGCACGGTTGGTTGGGCCATATAAGTGAACGCAGATTATTTCATTTGGCAAGAAAGGGCCTTATTCTATGATTAACGGATGACGGACTAAGGACGTGTCCTCACTACATGGTTGGCAAACAAAGGAGGGTCTCATTCCATAGAAACGCGTTCTCTACAAAGGCGGAAGTACTCAATCTGGTCCACACAGATATATGTGGACCATTCAAAGAGAAGTCATTTGGTGAAGCCCATTACATCGTATCTTTCATTGATGACTGCTCTAAAAAACAGTGGGTTTACCCACTAAAGATTAAGGACTAAGTCTTCAGTATGTTTGAGCAATTTTAGGCTTTGGTGGAATATCAGACGGGAAAAAAATTAAAGACCGTCCGAAATGACAATGGCGGTGAGTACATTGGGACCTTTGATGCCTACTATCGGTCTCATGGTATTAGATTTCAGAAGACTCCACCGAAAAAGCCATAGCCGAATGGAGTGATAGAGCGGATAAATCGCACACTTCTAGAGAGAGTAAGATGCATGCTTTTGAAAGTAAAGTCCCATACATCCTTTTAGGTAGAAGCATTGAAGACGGCGGCCTATATTATTAATAGGTCACCCAGTAAGTCATTGAAGAGAGAAGTGCTGGAGAAGATATGGTCAGGAAAGGACCCTTCTTATGACCATTTACTGGTATTTGGATGCAAAGTATTTGTTCATGTTCTAAAAGAAAAAAGAACCAAGTTAGAACTAAAGACGATGCATTGTGTCTTTCTATGCTATGAGGAAGATGAACTAAGCTATAGACTTTATGACCCAACTGAGAGAAAACTTATCCAGTCAAGAGATATAGCATTCGTTGAGGATGAAATGATTGAAGACATTGACAAGAAGACCAAGTCTGATACTGGTCGGATGGATAAGATGAGTGCTAAAATTGTATATCCAGTACCTATATAGGATGAGGATAATGACCCAGGTGTGGCCGAAGATAATAACGATGTAGATACGGCACGTGATGACGACTAAGATGAAGTCACTCCTCAACTGGCTGAAGAGATTCTTGTCCAACGATCCTTAAGGAATAGATGATCGTTCGTCTGTCTGCAATTTAATGAGTATGTCCTGCTCACTGATACTGAAAATCTTTAGACTTTTGAAGAGGTTATGAATGATGAGAATAAAGAGAGATGACCAGAGGATATGGAAGATGAAATAAGCTCTTTTCATAAAAATCACACTTTTGTTCTGGAAGAGTTGCCTAAGGGAAAGGTAGCCCTAAAGAATTAGCAGGTCTTCCATTTGAAGACTGATGAAAATACCATATAGCCAAGGTACAAGGTATGGCTAGTGGAAAAAGACTTCAATCAAAGGAAAGATGTTGATTTTGATGAGATATTTGCCCCAGTGATGAATTTGTCTTCCATAAGGGTTAAGCTAGGCCTAGTTGTCACTCAAAATTTGGAGGTAGAGTAGATGGATGTCCGAATGGCTTTCCTCTATGGTAAACTTGAGTAGAAAATTTACATGAAACAACCTAAATGACTCAGGGTTAAGGAAAAGGAATGACTTATCTGTCATTTGAAAAAGAGCCTATATGGATTGAAATAGTCTCCTCGACAGTGGTATAAGAAGTTCGAGTCGGTCATGGTCAGTCGGGGATACCGAAGGACTACTTGTGACCATTGTGTATTTATGCATAGATTTTTTCAGGAAGACTTTGTCATCCTTCTCCTTTATGTAGATGACATG
Organism: Nepenthes alata; assembly: GCA_028571085.2. Classification (NCBI taxonomy): domain Eukaryota; kingdom Viridiplantae; phylum Streptophyta; class Magnoliopsida; order Caryophyllales; family Nepenthaceae; genus Nepenthes; species Nepenthes alata. The sequence goes on from JAOVVI020008555.1 coordinate 3,943, forward strand.
CTGATCGTTGGATGTAACAATACCCGAATAAAGGAGCTAAAGGAGCGACTTGGGCAGTCATTTTCCATGAAGGACCTAGGGTCCGCAAAATAGATTCTTGGTGTCAGATTTATTTACAACCGAGAGGTTAGCAGATTGTGGCTATCTCAAGAAAGTTATATTGAAAAGGTGCTTCAACATTTCAATGGACAAGTCCAAGCCGGTGAGCACACCGCTGATGAACCACCACAGAGTGAGCAGTCACAAATGTATATCCTCGGAAGTTGAGAAAGTATACTTGAGAAGAGTACCCTACTCCTCAGTTGTAGGAAGCTTGATGTACACCTTGGTGTGTACGAGGTCGAACATAGAACATACAGTTGGCATTGTTAGCCATTTTCTATCAAACCCAAGAAGAGAACATTGGTCTGTAGTCAAATATATAATGAGATATATTCGAGAAACTTCCAAGAGGTGCCTGTACCTTAGAAGTGACAAGTCTTAGTTGATGTGATATTTGGATGCTGATATGGTCAGAGACAATGACTCTTGTAAGTCTACCTCAGGATACTTGGTAAAATTTACCGAATGAGCAGTTTCCTGACAATCCAACCTATAGAAGTACGTTTCATTTTCAACTACTGAGACCGAGTACATTGCAGTGACAGAAGTTTGCAAAGAGATATCATAGATGAAGATGTTTATCCAAGAACTGGGCCTTAGACAGGAAAAGTATGAAATATTTTGTAATAATCAGAATACCATACATCTTTGTAAAAACTTCTTATTCTATTCTAAATTAAAGTATATTGATGTTTGATATCATTGGGTGATGAATGTTATTAAAGCAAGCTTACTGTCATTGGAGAAGGTTGGGACTAAAAATAATGGCGCGGACATGTTGAAAAAGATTTTAACGAAAGGTAAGAATGAGGCTTGTTGCAGTTTGGCTGGGCAAATGGATTGTAATTTTCCATGGTCGTGAGGAAAAGTTTGTTAGAGGTCACTCCCGTGTGGAAGACCTCGTGGCTAGAGGATTGGACTGGAGTACGAGGACCTTGTGTGCAATTAAGGTCCACAAATTTGTATGCTGAGTATCAGCGGACTCTACACAGATTATGCACAATAAATTATGGTCAACGATGTTGACCAAAAGTTTTGATCGACAAAAATAACTGATCAATTTGTTGACCGAAAAATCATGTGTTTCAATCAACATGATGTTGATGGGCTGAAGGCTGTGGATTTGCTCAGTGTTGTCTAAGGATTCTAAAAGGACGACCAGATGGTCAACGGGGCATTGACCGGGTAAATTGAAGAAACCAGTCAATGGAGTGTTGACCGGCCAAGAGAAGACAACGGTCAATGGAATATTCGCAATTTTTTTGGAAATTCAGAAGGATACTAGCTCAGAATATTTTCTGAACATGCGTGATTGTAGGAGGTTATGCTCGATCTATGAGAGCCATTTTTGTGTAGAGTATCTTTATATTATTGGCAGTGACAGATTTTATTAGGAAAAGAATATTCTACAGATTATGAAACTATATGTGTGCCTCTATTGAAACGATCTAAGGGTAAAAAAGCTTCTAAGTGTATAAGATAGAGGAGAGAAAGAGTTGAAGAAAAGAGAACGGTGAGTGAAAAATAAAGTAGGTTGTTTTTTGTATATTTGTACTCTGTTCTTCGTTTTCACCTCAAGGGGTTGTATAGCCATGTGTGGTGTGTAATCAATCTCATATAGTGAAACTTATTTGTGAATTAAGTATCCCGTAATTTTTTTCTTATTTGAAAAAAATTTACCATGTAAAATTTTTGTATTTATTATTCTTCTTCTTCCTTGTTCCTCCTTTCACTATGTGTGTGTGGTGGTAGTCGGATATCATCTACCTCAATAGTACTGTGGTTTGTAATTTCAGTTTCCTTAAAGTAGACTGCTTAAATCTTGTTCTTTTTCTCTTTCTGATCATTTTGACAGCATTAATTATTTGTTTTCTTTCCTGTCTCGTCTTCTTTTCAGGTTGAACATGAATAAGAATCTAAGAAAAGACTTGATGATTACTACAAAAATACTTGACAACGTAGAAGGCAAAACAAAAGATTTCACCTCCATGCACGATTTATTGTATTGGAAAACAAAGGAAATGAAACAAAGCATGAAGAACTCATGTCAAATCAATCTATACACATTCAATTGAATTAAAGGATTACGAGTTGAGATTGAGTGGAATATACTCCACCGTTTGCACTCCAGCTGAATGACTTTGATAGGTTAAAGTAATTATATTTTTTATTTATAACATAGTTCAAAATTAACCTTGCTCAAATCGCTTGCCAGAAAATGTTGGGAGGTTTAAACAAAATTTTACCGACGTGCAATCAAGAATAAATTTCTTTAAGGATCTATTGGATCCAACATGTAATTGGGCTAAGATCAGCTAGGTCCATCTAGGAGAAGGAAGCCCATCAGCGGGAGGCCCAGTCACGAGGGCCAGCCTGGGCGTGAAGTGACAAGGCATGTCAAGTGCTAGGCGATGAGACAAATCAGCTTTGCCTGCATCCCTATCATAGCCCTCCCAGTCTGCTAGCGCAGGGGACGCTGGCGGAGGAGTTGCGAGCCAATGGAAAGTAAGGTCAACGTTGGCTAGCCGTAGCATGCCCCTCTTGGCAGCTTCTCATCAAATCCAAGTGAGGTCAAACGGACCCGTGCCAGCCATGCCCAGCAATGGTTCCCACATCACCGCAAGATGACAACTGACACGGCTGGCCACCACCAGCGCTCTGTGGCCGAAGAATCTCAACTTGCCACATGTCGGTGGTTCCCACGCCCAAGGTCCTCCACCATGCAGCCTACAAATGTCTCTTCCTTCGACGGGGAAAAAAGGAGAGAGTAAAAACCTTGGTTCTGATTCCTAAGCCCCATCTCTAATCAATCGGATGCCACTGATCCAAAAGCCAAAATCGAGCATTCTCAGTGAGCCACTCCCTGTAGTGAAAACCAAGGAGCCCAGTGTAAGGATCGGGTTCTTAGGACATAACAACACGGCTTTAATGGAGAAATTGAACTAGGTAGCAAGTTGGCCAGAGGGGATAGTGGACCGGTTAGATAGTTGACCAAATTAGAGATGTTGATCGATAAGATAATTAACCGGATTAGAGAAGTTGATCAGATTAGATAGTTAATCATATTAGAGAAGTTGACCAGTTAGATAGTTGTCCGGATTAGAAAAGTTGACGATATTGGTGAAGATGACCGGATTAACATGTTGATCGATTTGGATAGGCTTACCAGCAGGATGGGAATAGAGGCCAGAGTGGCCAAAGTCGGAGTAGGTGACATGCTCCCACCTGTTCTGTTGACCTTTTAGATAGGAAAATTCAACGAAAAAAAAGAAGTATTAGAATAGGTGACCTACCTCCACCTACTCTCACCTACTCCCATTGTCTTTAAATATGGAACTTGGGGGTTAGGGGAGAGAGTTTGGAAAGGAGAAAATGGGGCACAAAGGAGAAGAAGGAGAGGAAGAATTTCTATGCCCAATTCAAGTAAGAAAATTGTAGATCAGGTAAGTGTACTGTATACTTTGTCTTTAGTTGATTATGATTTTTATCCAATTTTTTTGAGTATTATTGTTCTAATATCCTTCTCCACTATGTTTCTATAGATTAAATATCATGATAAAAAACTTTCTCATATTTTATGAAAAAACTTCATGTTTTGGTCCATGTACTATGTTTTATACGTTAAACTTCATTCCATAATTCACGTTCGAATATTGTTAGAATTCCCTTCATATATTTGAGTTCGGTATTGTAGTAAAATTTGATAAAGTGTAAGTTATGGTGCACGAAAAAAGTTACCTTGTATGTTTATTCAGATTGTATGTAAACATTAATTTGCTTATTTGAAAATTTTATTTGTTGGAAATTAAGATGCAAGCCACAGAACCAAGGAAAAATTGTATATGTGAACAGTAAGTGAAAACCCTACAATTTGTTATTTGTTATCTGAGATATGGGCATCAGATGAAGAACTTTGTGTAGAATTTTTGCCTAAAATGCTATTAAGAAACTGGATTAAGGATATTGGAGTGATAATTCATGGATTGGCCTTGGGCCACAGGAAACTTTTGCAGGCATCTTTGGACTATGGCTCCATATGCTGGGTTAAAGGTATTGTCGCCCGCCTTTGGGAGTAGAATAAGAGGATAGGCCTTAGATTGTGTGAAGATTACACAATCCTTCATCGATTTGTTTGCTCTTGTCCGGTCCCTAAAGATAATTGAGTTTTCAACATAATTTTAAAGACAAAAAAACTAATAATAAAATAAATGACATTCGACTTTAAAGTGGACCGATACTCATGAAACCGGCTTCTGATCATGTTTATGTTCCAATATGCATTATGCTCGTATCCTATCTCTTTTGATTTCGTTTGGAGTAATAATTATGCATGTCATTATTTATTGTACCTTGCTGTTGAGTTATCGATTCACTCTTTGTTATTTTTCTTACCTTCAGATGAGAAAAAGTTTATGCTGGACAAGAAAGAACAGAGTCAGACGGACTAGCTAGGCTTGATCTGGATTCATGCAACAGTTTAAAGATCCACTTTTGATATATTTTTTGTTATTTTGGAGATACTTTTGTATAAGAGATTCCGTTGTGTAAATAAATGGATATTTATATACTTCCACAGGATATTTTGGTTTAAATATTTTGGTTCCTAGTGGCATCTCATATGACATTATTGTGATGGGTTTTGTGTCTGGTTTGCCGAGAACTCTGAACAACCATGATGCCATATGGGTTTTCATTGATCAGTTGACTAAATCAACCCATCTCTTGACACTCCAAATGACATATTCTTGAGATCAATTAGCTCGGCTATATATTAATGAGATTGTTAGGCTCCATGGTATGTTGACCTCGATTTTATCCGACCGAGATCTAAGGTTTGTCTCAAAATTTTTGGAATGCCTACATTGAGAATTCAGGACAGGATTGAAGTTCAGCACAAGTTATCATCCAAACAGATGTCTAATTAGAGTGCACCATTCAAATATTAGAGGACATGCTAAGGGCCTCAGTGTTAGAAATGAAAGGTAGCTCGGATCACCATTTTGCTATGGCGGAGTTTGCTTATAATAATAGTTATTAAGCGAGTATTGGTATGATACCATTTGAAGCTCTATATGGGAGAAAATGTCGATCATCGATCAATTGGGAAGAAATTAGAGATAGGAAATTTCTTGGTCCAGACATTATCAAGGAGACAATAGAGAAGATGAGGTTGATTCACGAGAATTTAAATATAGCTCAAAGTAAACAGAAGAGCTATGTAGACCAAAGGAGAACGGTGTTAAAATTTAAGGTCGGTGATTTTGTATTCTTGAAAGTATCATCGTCCAAAGGGACATCTTGATTTGGGGTTCAAGGAAAGATGAAACCAAGATTTATTGGACTCTTTGAGATTATGGAGAAAGTTGGAAAATTGGTTTATTGGTTAGACTTGTCGCTAAGCTTGGCCGATGTTCACAATGTGTTTTACGTTTCAATGCTCTATAATTATGTCCATGATCTAACACATGTAATTAATTTTGAACCTCTAACTATTAGTGAAAATCTATCATATACTGAAGAGCCAGTGTAGATTTTAGACCGGAGGGATCAGATATTGTGCACGAAAACCATCCATCCAGTGAAGGTTTTATGGAAGAATCATTCGGCTGAGGAAGCCACATTGGAGCATGAGAAAGAGATCCGGAATAAATACCCCCAATTATTTTCATAAGGTATATAAGTCTCATCAAATTTTGAGGATAAAATTTTATAAGTGAAGGAGAATTGTAAGGATTGGGTTCTTAGGACACAGCAACACGACCTTAATGGAAAAATCGGCCTAGGTAGCAAGTTAGATAGAGGGGATAGTTGACCGGATTAGAGACATTGGTGGGTTAGATAGTTGACCAGATTAGAGAAGTTGATTGGATTAGATAGTTGACTAGATTAGAGAAGTTGACTAGTTAGATGGTTGACCGGATTAGAAAAGTTGACCAGATTGGTGAAGATGACTGAATTGACATGTTGAATAGTTTGGATAAGCTTACCAGTAGGATGGGAATAGAGGCCGGAGTGACCGAAGTCGGAGTGGGTGACCTACTCCCACCTACTCTGTTGACCTTTTAGATAGGGGAATTGAATGGGAAAAAAGAAGTACTATAGTAGGTGACCTACCTCCACCTGTTCTCACCTGCCCCGTTGTCTTTAAATATGTAATTTTGGGGTTAAGGGAGAGAATTTGGAAAAGAGAAAAAGGGACACGAAGGAGGAGTGGAAGAATTTCCAGGCTCAATTCGAGTAAGAAAATTGTAGATCAGGCAAGTGTATTCTATACTTTGTCTTTGGCGAATGTTGATTTTTTTCCGATTCTTTCGATTATTGCGATTCTAATACCCTTCTCCATTATGTTTCTATAGATTAAATATTGTGAAAAATGCTTTCTCATGTTTTAGGAAGAAACTTCATATTTTGGTGCATTTACTATGTTTCATATGTTGGATTTCATTCCATGATTCATGTTCGAATATTGCTAGAATTCTCTTCTTATGTTTGAGTTTGATATTATAGTAAAATTTGGTAAAGTTTAAGCTATGGTGCACAAAAAGTGTTACCGTGCATGTTTATTCATATTATTTGTAAACATCAGTTTACTTATTTGAAAACTTCATTTATTAGAAGTTAAGATACAAGCCACAAAACCAAGGAAAATTGTATATGTGAACAGCAAGTGGAAACTTTGTAATTTGTTATTTATTCTCTGTTATTTGTCATCTGAGATATGGCCATCGAATGAAAGAATTTTGTATAGAGTTTTCACCTAAAATGCTATTAAGAAACTGGATTAAGGATATTGGAGTGATAATTTAGGGATTGCCCCTCGGCCACGAGGAAACTTTTGGTGGCATCTTTGGACAATGGCCCCATATGCCGGGTTAAAGGTGTTGTTGCCCACCTATGGGGTAGAATAAAAGGATTGGCTTTAGATTGTGTGGAGATTACACAATCCTTCATTGATTTGTCTGCTCCCGTCTGATCCCCAAAGATGATTGAGTTTTCAGCATGATTTTGAAGACAAAGAAATTAATAATAAAATAAATTACATCCGGATTTAAAGTGGGGTGGCACTCATGAAACTGACTTCTAATCATATTTATGTTCCTATATGCATTATGCTCCTATCTTGTCTCTTTTGATTTCTTTTAAAGTAATAATTATGCATGTCTTTATTTATTATACATTGTTGAGTTATTGGCTCACTCCTTACTATTTTTCTTACCTTCAAACAAGCAAGAGTTCATGCTAGATGAGAAAGAATAGAGTTAGACGGACTAGCTAGGCTTGCGAAGCCGATTTGGATTCATGTGGCAGTTTAAAGATCTACTTTTGATGTGTTTTTGGTCATTTTGTAGATACTTTTGTATAAGCAATTTTGCAGTGTAAATAGATAGATATTTTTATGCTTCCGTAGGTCATTATGGTTTAAGTATTTTGGTTCCTAGTAGCATCTCATATGACATTGGTTTCGCTTCAGAGGTGACCGACCTAGATATGATTGACTCAGATGAAGCTGACGTAGATAAGGTTGACCTAGATATGTGGTGGCCGGCCGAGACAAGGCCGACTGATTGATCGGCCGATTTGGATCTTGTGTGTGTTATTGTAAAATATATATATTGTATGGTTATTTACGTTTTGCTTTATTACTCCATTTGTGTTTAGATATTGACAGACGTGAATAGTAGCCTATTAAGAAATTCGGTCCATCACACCCAGCCTCCCTTAATCACTCAACTAATCTTGCATCCTCACATCCTTTCATTCCCACCGCATTTTAACATTTACTCCTGTATCTTTCTGTTTATTGCAGAAGATATCTGACTTGAGCGTTGGAGTGTCTTCCATCACACCCATCCTTTTGTTTGTAATTTGTACTGTACAAGGCCCAGGTTGAGGAGAGCGGAGGCTGGACCCGTTCGAGATTTGACTCAAGCATGGAATCCGAAGGCTCTTTAATCTGCCAGAGAACTAGAACCTAGGGATGCAACATTGGCACCGTTTGTCAAAATTGATGAAAAGTTTAACCTCCCAACTCAATGTTCATTCTCCTCTACGAAAAACTATCCACATCAGAGCGCAAGCAAGCGCGCCATTGAGAGACACTATCACCCGCGATGATGACCCCTCAGTGGATAGGCATGCCAACGAGTAGCCAGAGCCTGATGTGCGCAAGCTGGCTGTTGATGTAGTCGACATGAAGCAAATTCTTCAAGCCTGTGCACTCAGATGGGAGCCCAATGGACGGGAGCTCCTCCCCCATGGCCCCAGACGTCGACCTCCGGATGACGAAGGCACGGCGCGAGGGCCCCCAAAGTGAAGACGACTTGGGCTGATGAAGCCGAGGCCTAGGCGGTCTCCAGTTATAATATTTTAAATTTTTATTCGATTTAATTGTAATTATTTATTTATTTTTGAGTTATTTGAATGTGATAAAAATTAATTAAATATTATAAAATTTTAGATGATATTTGAAATTATTGGGCCGGCGCTCAAAATGTGCTTAGTCGATTACTCGAGTATCGATTTGAGCTTTGAGATTTTAAAAAAAAGGATTAAGTATATATAATAATAATAATAATAGTAATAATAATAATAATAATAACAAGCAGGGGAAGGGATTTGGGAAATAGAAGCGCAAGGGAGGAAGAAGAGAAGAGAGAGTGTGAGGGAGCCAGCGGGTAGAGAGAGAAAGAGGAGAAAACAAGATCCCTGGGTTCTATTTTGAGCTCAAGCCAATTAGAGAAGTGGTAGATCAAATCGAGGCAAGAGTACTTATATTTTATTTTCCTCTCTTTCAATTTTTACTCATTTTTTTGATATTTGTATCTTGATACCCACCCAAATTATGAAAAATGGGGAACTCATGATTATTACTTAAGGTATTTATGGTTTATTGTCGATTTTTCCATCCGATTGGCCCAGTTCTGCTTCGCCAAACCCTAGACCCATGCCCAGCTCAGGTTCTCCCCCTTCCCTTTGAATTTTTTGCTATTTGTCTCCCAATTATTAATTACCATGTTCTAATTATGCATATATTTCGGTTGGGCATCCGATATTTCAAACATTGACCTGATCGTCACGTCTGGATGCTCCAAACCGGCACTGTTACTAATCACCTGAGGCAAAATATGAATTTTTCATGTTTTCATCATAATTAATTATTATGTAAGTTACGTCTAATTGTACATGTTTAATTGTAAGTTCTAGAAAAAATATATTTGTGTTCCGTTGTGAAGGAAATATATCCCGGAGGCCTCTAAAGTGATAATTGTCTCCTGGTGGTAAGAAATTCTAATCTTTCCTATGTATTATGATATTCATGCATCCAAATTAAATAGTGAAAAGACTTTAAATAGAAGGAAAGAGAAAAATAAATCGTACAAGTATTCGGAGAAAAATCCACAATGTGTTATGAGATTGAATTGTTCTTCGAGATGAAAATATTGTGAATAAATTATGGTGGACCTTCCCTCAAATGAACAAGAATCATGAAACTAAGACCACGAAATTATGTTATGGAAGGTAATACCCTTGGCCTGTCATTAGTATTACAGTAGAGACTCAAGAATTATTCTGGCCCGTATTATAACGGGTAATACTTTTGACAAACCTTAGGATATTACTGTCGAAGAATGAGGATTGCCTTTGGACCGTGGATGTTAGGGTAGCATTTTATTGGTCATGTATACTGGGTGATAGGTATACCGCTATATCACATGGTGTTTGACCTGCCTATATGTGACGACCCGAGTATTGAAAAATGATAATTAGAAGGTAAATAAGTTAAAATAGGTAACGTACATTTAAAAGGTACGGGAGGAATGGAGTGGAAAGCTCAAAGAACCGAAATTAGTAAATCGGGAACCGAAATTTATAAGCGACGAAATGTTAATCCATAGAGGAGATTTCGGGTTTTAAATTGTGATAAGCATGACTTATTAAGATTATATAATCAAAAATAAGGTCCAAGGATGTGAAAGATTGGATTAGAATGGTCAAAACGGGTCCCGAACGGTGAAAACGCGATGTAGGCTTGCTGCAGGCTTGCCGCGGGCCAGACCTCCGCCCTCCGCGGGCTCGAGCCG
>JAOVVI020008556.1:0-14126 GCA_028571085.2 Nepenthes alata
TGCTTAACTTCTTTGATTTCTTACAAGAAGAAAAGATATTGGGTGCCGTGAGTAAAGGATTGCGCCAAAGGAACGCCGTGATCTCAGACCAGAAAGAAGAGATCATCCAGCTAGAGGAGGAGATGGACCTGCTGAGGGCCCAAGACCAAAAGCACCAGGAGGAGAAGGCCGCTCTTCAATCTGAGTTGCCTGAGCTGAGAGCAAAATCTGCAAGACTGGAAGAGGAAGCTGTTCGGGCGGAGAGGTTCACTGATGAGCTCCTGGGAAAGATAGTGTCATTAGAGAACGAGCTATCCACTTGCCTGCGTCCACAGAAAGTTAATCAGGCGCTGTGGGCACGGCTCTAGGAAGGCGTCAACATTAGTCGCCGCATTGTCCAATTGGTGGATCCTAATTTTCCCATCGGCGTCCTTGACCCCATGAACCGCACTACTCAGCGACATGAGAACCTCATGGACCATTCCCGGGGTGCACTGGAGCCTCCCCCGCCTCCTCTTGGGAGCTCTGCTCCCTAGATGATATTTTGTACTCTTATATTTTATTATAATTGTAAATATAGTTTTGTTTTAAAACTCTAATTTTGATGACGTGTCGTACTCCTTGATTTTACTCAGCTTTCTCTTTAGTTACTTGATCTTTGCACTGGCCGGCCGGCTTTATGATCTTTGTATGCGTTTGCCGGCCGTCTCATAACATTGGCGACGGGCATTGTGCTCTCAAATGGACCTAAGTCCTCGAGGAAACAACAGACTGAATTCTGATGTAGTATCAAGCCGGTTTTATACTCGAGTATGAGTTGAGGCTTGAGTGGCGCTGCCCAAGTATGATCCTGGTCGGCCGGCTTTTGGGACGGAGCACTTTGCTCTTAGCTTGTTGACCGTTGTAGACTGACAGCGCTATCTCCTGTTGGACGAGGTTGTCACGCGTGCCGTTTAAGCCTCCTAAGGTTTAGAATTATACCGCTTACGGGCCACTTGAATGACCAAGGTTTAATTCGATCGCTTACAGGGCACCTAAATGACCAAGATTTTATTGCGAACAGGTGAAAACCCTCCCAACTTAGGGGCAGCCCAGGTCGTTTATTTTGTATATCCTACAAGCAAGCATTCATATGGAAAAAAAAAAAGAAAGAAAAGAGAAGCATGCCAATGCAAATGGAAAAAAGGGAGTTTTCTTTTATTAATTGCAATGAATGTTACAAGCATGCTGCATGTCATACATATGACCTACCTGGGTCTTCACTGGAAGTAGTGCTTCAGGTGGACCGCGTTCCACGTTCATGGGACCAACTTGTCGTTCTGAGTTTGAAATTTATATACTCCATTCCGCAGAACAGTTGAGCTTAGAAACAGGCCTTCCCAACTCGGGGAACGCTTGTTCTGGTTGATTGTCTTGCCCGTAGCCCCTATGCTTCGCAAGACCAGATCTCCAACTTCGAATTGTCGCGCTTTTACCTTCTTGTTGTAATAGCGGGTGACTCATTGCTAGTAGATTGCTGTCCGCATTTTGACAATATTGCGGGCTTCCTCCAACAAGTCTAAGTTTTTCAGATCTTCTGGGAGTTACCAAGTGGGTCAAAGACTTCAACCCTAAGATTAGAGAGCTTGATCTCAACCGAAATTACAGCCTCGGTCCCGTAGCAAAAGTTGAAGGGTGTCTCACGAGTTTGTTCCTTAGGAGTCATCTGGTATGACCATGGATGGAGAGCAGCTCGTCTACCCAGGAGCCCCCTGCATCCTCCAACTTGATCTTCAGACCATAAAGCAGCGTATGGTTAGTGACCTCCACCTGCCCGTTTGTCTGGGGGTACGCCACCGAAATGTAAACCAATCTGATACCTAGACTGGTGCAATATTTGGAGAAGCGATTTCCTGAAAATTGGGTTCCGTTGTCGGTCACGATGACCTCGAGAATGCCAAATCTATTCGCTATGCTCGGACAGACGAATTCCAGTGTATTCTGCTCGGTGATATTCGCCAACGGGGCGACTTCAACCCAATTAGTGAAGTAGTCTATGCCCACAATGATGAACTTCCTTTACCCGGTCGTAAAGGGAACTGGGTCGAGAATATTGAGCCCTCATTGTGCGAAAGGCCAAGGAGCTTGAAAATATTTCAGCTCCACGGACGGTTGGTGGTGAAGATTTCCATAGCGTTAGCAATTCTCGCACTTCTTCTCCTCATTGTGACCCACATATCCTGAGGTGGACTTCGCTCAAAGCGTAGTTGGCCTCCTCGGGAGTAAGACACCGGAGGTATAGAGTCGAGTATCCACGGCGATATAGCCGTCCATCAACTATGGTGTACCAGCCGGCCGTCTTCTTGATCCACTTGGCCTTGTCCGCGTTCTCTTACGGTTCTCCATCCGCTAGATATCTCCAGTATGACATCATCCAGTTTTCGGAGTCGAAAACTTGTATTGCTTCCTGTTCCTCTGTGCTGAGAGTACTCAAAACTTTCCTCATGTCCCTCGAGTACTGTTCTAAATTTTCGGCTACCACAGTTATAGCAAATTTGTCGGCCTTCCAATTCTCAGTTCTGAGGACATGGACCAGGTTTAGCTTGTTGAATCTCGAGATAGCATCCTTTGCTTTAGCCAGGCATTTGGCCAAGAGAGGATTGCACGCCTCGAAGCTCTCTTTGATTTGATTAACGACTAGTTTTGAGTCGGTGTAGACAGTTAGCCGCCTAGCTTAGCACTATTTGGCTAGTCGCAATCCGACAAACAGAGCTTCGTACTCAGTAACATTGTTGATGGCCAAAAAATCAAATTTAATGGAGATGATCCATGGGAAGTGATCGAAATGATCCATGGGATTAGTGCTCCCATCATAAGAATCCAGTGTTGGTATTTTGAACTTAGCTGGCAATGGACGATTCAAGATCTCAGCAGTGAAAGGAGATCTTTCCAGATCGGCTGCGTGTTCGTTGTCGTTTTTTAACACGTAGTTCCAGATGTTCTCGACTTTTGCCTCCACTCGGGAGGCGTTCCCAGATCTTTTGGAGTCGAGGTATATCCTTAACTTCATTCTTTCAATAGTGCGGCGTGTAGCCAGCCGGCTACTGCCATTGGTGGATCAAACGATCCTGGAGGCTCTTTCCTGAGCCTGAGGCCTAGGCTCTTCCCGAGAGTATCGGGGGTTTCCTCTCTCTGGGCTCTCATCCAAAGTCCCACAGCCCAAGCGCCCTTTGAGCCTTGGACGATTTTGGGAGTTGGAAGCCTCCGGAGCATAAGAGTTGCCCAACCTTATAGCCTTCTTAGCCGGCTTCTTCCTCTGGCCCCCTCGCCTGGAGGCCGGAACGGGAACTGAGGAGAGCGGAGCCCCCTGCTTCTTCTTGCCCTAGCAGATACAGAGCATCTGGAGCATTCTAGACATATTGCTCATCTTCTCTGCTGGGTTTTGAAAAAATGGTGCTGGCGGCCCTCCAGCCAAGTTTCCAGCAGAGTAGTCCTGGTCTAGGAGGCACCATCTCCAGCGGAAGCGCTAGCCTGGGCTCTAGTGTTTATCATTGTCTAATGGAAGTGGTTTTGAAGATGAAAGTGGTTGGCTTTTTGTTAATTTCCCACAGACGGTGCCAATGATGTGTCCTGGATCAAAACTTCGAACAGATTTGAGTCGAATAGTCCGCCAGATTCTGATTTCGTCCACTGAGTCTTAAATCCTGCACACCACAATTTCAAACAAGAGGTCAAGTAACAGCAGGATTTGGTCCAACCGAAAACACTCCAACGCTCAAGTAAGTGATCAGCCTTCTGAAGACAAGGTGGATGCAGAGAATGCAGTATGAATGCTAGTGAGGGTTTGTGGATGTAAGTGGGAGTGCACTCGTAGAGAGTGTGACTTTGTTGTTATTGCTCGTGAGGAGCAGACTCTCTAGGTACTAAGTTTGCTGAAAACTAAGAGCAAAGAGAGAGAGAGAGCGTTGGGATGCTCAAGTGTCTAAGCGCTTCTGAGAGCTTTGAGATTGCTTAAGAGCTTTTGTGGGCAAGAGAAGGCGTGCCTTTGAAGGGAGCTGCCATGGCTTTTTATATCCATGGACCCTTGGCTGCCTTCCTTATGCAGAGAGGCTAGATGTCCGCCTGCTGTAGGGGATTGTTGTCTTTCCTACGTTGGCATGAGCGCCATTTCTGGCTGTAATGGTCAAGGAGGCGAATCTCTTTCCTGCGTATTATAACCGTTAGGGTTTCTAGTAGATCACGCGTAGATTCTGGCATTTTTCTCTCGGGATGTGCTTTGATTCTGGAGATGCGAAAAATTAGGACAAACGACCATTATGACTTGAAGATGGACACGTGGGCCAATTTAGGCTTGGGCCACGTGCGTCCTGGATTTCAGCCGGTCTACTTGCCCCTTCACTGGTCAACGGAAGCGTTGGCCACCCTGAGCTCAGATGGGCCATCCTGATCTTAGGCCTCTACCGGCCCATTTGCTTCTTGTCCGGTCAACGACAGCGTTAACCGTCCAAGCAGAAATGGGACGCTAAGGATTTGGGATGTTTCCTCCTTTGTGAGTCAGCCCGTTACTGGCGTCCCCATCAGGTTATAACTTACAAGTGATGATGATGCGGGCATCGAAAATATTCCAAATTAGAATAGATTTAATTTTATTTTATTAGAAAAGATTTTATTTTATTTGGTGAGATTTTATTTTATTTTATTTTATTTTTACCTTAGGAAAGATTCTATTTTATTTTTATTTTGAGAAATATTATTTTCTAATTTTGAAATATTATTAATTGAAAAATTATATATATTTCCTAATTCACCTAAGATGGAGGTACTCTATATAAGAACCCTACCTTTATTGTATGAAGCAACATTGATAAATTGAGTAAAATTTAATTGATTATGATATTTTTCTCCTCTATCTCGGTCTCTACTTCTCTCTCCCCTGGTTTCTCCTTTTTCTTCCCCTGGTTTCTCCTTTTTTTTCTCTCCCTTCCCTGATTTCTCTTTCCCTTCCCCTACTCTTCTCCTTCCCTACATCAAATTTGGTATTAGAGACAGGTTCTCCTTTCATGCATCAAATTGTGATTGTCTTTTTTCTCTCTTGTTCCTTCTACTTCTCACCTCTCTTTATTCCCTTCCTATCCATCCCATTTCTCCTTCTCTCCTGTCTTCCCCTTGCCACCCCTCCCTTGCATCAAATTCCATATCAATAAGAATTGTGAAAATTTGCAATCTGTCCTTTTGCGCATTACATCGAGACATCAAGGAGTTTTTTTCTTTTCATGGGGATATAGAATATGTTGCATTGCATTGTGAGAGTGAGTACTCCAATATTGCATATGTCACTTTCAAGGATGCCCAAGGGGTAAAAACAGCAGTTCTTCTTTCGGGTGCAACAATAGTTGATTAAGCTATCACAATTGCTCTTGCTCCAGATTATAAGCCACTCAACTTGTGGTTGGAGAATTAACAGCAGAAATTTTTACTTGACGGGATCGAGTCCCATCCATTCTGGAATAATTGATGCTGATATCAAAAATATTCCAAATTAAAAAAGATTTAATTTTCTTTAATTAGAAAAAAAATTATTTTATTTTATTTTATTTTGATTTTATTTGGTGAGATTTTATTTTTAAGATTTTATTTTATTTGGTGAGATTTTATTTTATTTTTATTTTAAGAAAGATTTTATTTTATTTTTATTTTGAGAGATATTATTTTTTAATTTTAAGATATTATTAGTTAGAAAATTATATTTATTTCCTAATTCACCTAGGATGGAGGTTCTCTATATAAGAACCCTACCTCTATTGTATGAAATAATATTGATGAATTGAGTAAAATTTGATTGATTGTGATATTTCTTTCCCCTCTCTCGATCTCTACTTCTCTCTCTTCCCTGGTTTCGCCTTCTATTTCTCCCCCTCCCCTGATTTCTCTTTCCCTTGCCATATTCTTCCCCTTCCCTACATCATATGGGACTATGGGATAACTCACACCTTCTAGAGATACCAATGCCTCTAAGAAGAAAAGTGCCCTGCACACCTCATTTCTGGTGCATGTCATTCAACAAAGTCACCTAGCATTCTTAATCCTCAGGTCACAAGGACTAAACACTTTTTTGATAGAATAGATTCAGGGTTCCTTTGGGTAAATCACAAATGCAAAGAAGAACAAAAGGCCTTAGACGCGTAGTGGGTCATGAAGTACTATTTTTGCATCTCCCTATTATAGAATATAACAACTCAAATGTTAAGTTGTCCCAATTTAAATTGTAGCAAGATTGCTCACTTCCATGAACCTCTCATCTTTGGTGTCTCTCTGTTACCACCCTACCCTCTAAAAAAGCAATTTGATGCCCGGTCATTTACATCTTTGTCCTTTTCTTCTATATATCGTCAACCATGCTTCCTTTTGATGGATGAAAATCAGTATTTGTATCGATCTTGATCATAGTCATATCAGTACCAGACATATTAAACAATACGTATCAGTATCGGATATATTAGAAGGAAAAATATTTCTGAAAATCGTAATTTAGCAATACTTTATCGGCCAATATTTTAAATATCAGTCAATATATCGATTATATCAACCGATACGAAAATATATAATATATGGAGACCATGATCCTGATACATATCGGCCTATATATATCATATTTGCCAATATTTGCATCAATGTTCCTCCTCGATTTTTAATTTATTTGCTCAACATCCAGCCAGCTAAGAGTCGTGAGTTCTAAATTCCCTGATCAAACTGTGCTTTCTGCCATCTCTTCCAGGATCTTCAGGCGAGCAGACAGGTATTATTCAGATAGCTGTCCTCTTTATACACTGGCAGCAGCTTCTTCAATGCAGGAAATTTTTTGAACTAAACTACAAGGAAGTCACTATAGGCGGGGTTGAGGTAGAAAATATAAAAGAAGGCAAAAGATTTATAGTTTTCTCCAGTAAATCAGAGATTAGCCTAGCAACTAAGATGGAGTTCCTTTAAGTTCATACGAGAAAATTTCTTATTATAAGAGATCAAAGGTACTTTATGTTGTTGCAAGAGGCAGGCACAGAGCTAGACATTCTGATGGGGTCCCACACAAATAATTGAAATGATAGAAATAACAAGTTAGACAATTATATAACTTTGCCTTTCCTCTTTTCCCCCCTTTTAGAGTGCCAAAGGCCCAAATCCACAAGAATGACACGTTTTCCCACCTAGTTTCCCTTCTTTTATCTAATCGATTTTTTATGCCTTTCAATAATTGTTTACCTTGTGTGTGTGTGTGTGTGTGTATTTTTCCTTGTATTCATATCATTTGCCTCAAATGTTAAGTTCTCCTTTACTAATTATTTTTACGGAGAAATTTCTTGTGGAGCAGAATCAATAGCAACTTCCCAAAAAAAAAAAAGAGCAAATAACAATACAAGGTACAAATATCTTGTCCAATGAGTATTACATTATGGTAGTTTTTGGTGATCATTATTGTTATATATTAAATATTCTAAAACCATTTTGTGTACAGACTCTTGCCCTCCCTCCTCTTCCAAGGTCCTGGGACCACTATTGCTAGTGCTGGATGCTTGTAAGGCGGTGAGGACAATAAGAGTTCCAAAGTGGTATCAGGTGCCAATGTTGGGGAACTACTTGTGTTAATTAAAGGATTGTGCTTATCATCTTTATAAGTCCTCAAAAGGGGGAAAAAAATCCTTTGGTGGATCATCTATATCACTCACGGAAGAAGATAAGCTACGGTGGTAAAGGAAAGGTCAGTAGAAACAAAGACTTGAATGTTAAAAAGGGTTGCAGTGTTGGAGTTCGACCCGAATACATACAGCCCAATGCAGCGAAACAAAAACCCGAACTCCCCGTCAACCGTCAGCCACAAAACTTGTGAGCACAAAAAATACAATAATATACAAAGTTTTAACGTGAAAATCCCCTTTTCAACCAAAGGAAAAATCACGAGACAATTTTCAAATAAATCCACTATAAAAGTACCTGTTACAAAGAACCACTTTCAAAATCCTTTCACTATAATCCCGAGTGAAAAATGAGTGATTACAACCTCCCTCAACATACCCAACAACCCACAAGAGAAATACAATGAGAATCAAGAGCAACCAAACGAAAATACACTCTAGAAATCACCCCTAGAACAAAGTATCCGACCTTGGCGAAGAACAGAACTCAAATCGGACCTCTATTGGATGCCAAACCTCTTCCTCTTCTCTCTTCTTCTCTTTTCTCTATGTCCGTCACTCCTTGTATGAGAATATTTTTAGAAATTAACTCTAAAACATGTCTGATGCATTTTATATTGTGAACCACGCTCAAGCTCCCGTCAGGCACGCCTCGAGCATGGGCACTACTGAAATTGGCCCTTGAGCACACCTTGAGTGCACCCTCCCTGGATTTTGCGCCTAATGAGCCCCTCGAGCACGCTTCAAGCGCGTGCCCCCTGTAATCCATGCCTGAGGCACCCCTTGGGCATGCCTCAGGCGCGACTGTCTCTTAGCCACTGGTCGCACGCACAAATACTCCAATCCTCACATGAACTTCACGCGACCTTCTGATGACCATCCATTTGTTGTCACACACATAAATGAATGACCGAAACCCAACATGGAGATGCAAGGAAAGCAAATTATGGGCTACCAAACAGGTCTATATTGGAATGTAACAAGAGGGATGGAAAGCTTCAATGAATATGAAGGTACTAAGCTCAATGAAGGAAGTAGCAGTTAGGTTGTCTAGAGCATAGTTGCCATACTTTAAAAACCCAATGCATAGCATGTAACAGAATTAATCTGAGATCTCTTATTGAATTGCTTATTCAATAAAAATTCTGAGTATTATGACTTGAAGAGGACTCAAACCTTTAGGTTGTGAGACACATGAAAATTAAATCAATCTAATTGCAAGATGAAAAGGAGAAAAATAAAAAGAAAGAAAAAAATAGGAGGGGTCATTCAGTGTATATAATATGTTTTTCACTGATAATACTGTAAGTACAGTGACAATTGATTATCTATAACTCGATAAACTGATCCACACGTTCAAAATAAATTAAAGACATGAGAGAATGTGAAAGTCACCAAGATCAATGGTTTTATAGGTGTCACACTAGAAAAAATCAGGATGTCATATCCAAACTTCTCTATACGAGGATCATTCATAGGATGGGTTTAAGCCCATGCGTCATTAATAAAAGTCTTAAAGAAGACATGGAGAAATAGCAATAAGACACAGGATATAAAGGGTTTATTAGACTGGAAAAAAAATGAGAAATCAATATGTTTCTTTACACGGCATCTATAATTCCTGTGATCTATAGTTCATGGTAAATAGAGAATTGAGGAACGCGTTGCATAGGATAAAGGCAAGTTAATAATAAGTAGAAATCCATGTAAAATTGTCATGTGTTTCTCCAAGTACCGCTAAAATTTAAAGTGAAATTTTTACAGGTTCATGCAACAGTGAGTGTTATGATGTTCCATATTCAAGTAGTCTAGGATCCTACAATGCGAAAGCCTTGTTCCCTTGGCCACCCACTTTATGATAACAACAGCTAAACTTAATTATAGAGAACAAATGTTTAGAAATTCAGCAAAAACCTATAACTGAAGTAAATGTAGTAGAAATGAAACATATTAAAATGAATGAATGGTATGAGGCTTAAAGATAAACAACAATTGGACAAAACCATAGAAAATGAAAAGTAGAACCGATGGAAGATTATGTAACATATAGATTAGGGACACTTAATATGGTTTGAGTACTCAGAATTTATACTTGATGTGTTCATAGTAAGAAAAGGTTGTTTGGTTGAGATTAAAGGTGAAATGAATAAGAAAGATGCATCAATAGAAACTTGCGCCGAGGCATAAAAAAGGATTAGACAATGCTTCAACTTTCTAAGGATGTTTCTTAAACCAAGCAAAGTGGTCGAAGTGCATTGATGTGATCAAGCTTGGGGATTGACTGATACGGACTTAATCATTTGTTATTGTCATTCATAGACAAAATTGATGACATCCAGACCACTTTATTGTATTAACTTACTTGTGTTAGTCACATCGCATCTTATGAACATGGCAGATGGAAATGTCAACTTTGTATGGAACTTTGCATTCTCCTTTACGACAAGAGCTGCTACTTCACTTCCCTTGTCTGAGATATCGACTACTGTAACAAACAGTCCTCTCTCCCCAAGGGCTACGCAAAGAGCTTTGCCTGCAAGTCAATCACCATGACACCAGAAAAAACAAGACAAAAGCTTATTCAGTGTACCTCATGGAATAAAGCACCATCTTTAGATGAGTACTTTAAGAATGCCGGTGGTTAGCCAACAACATGCACTAAGAATGTGTAATCAGAAATCAGGATACAACACGATAGCTGACACATGCAAAAGCACATATTCAAGTTGCTAGAGGGGGCACAAGTTGAGTATGAATATTAAAATAGATTTTACACGGGCAGAGGAAACCCATTGAATAAAGTTGTATATCACAAAGCAACATGGGGCTTGTGCGCCATATACATATATTGTTTCATGAATAGTTTTAATTATGGTGAAAAAAGAAGAGTTTTAATTAAATAAGATTTTCAAAATTGTCATATGGTTGGTCTCCTTGAACCAGGTGTATGATCAATTACCAACAATGCCATCTCAAGTTCTTCAGTTTCACAAAAGTGGAACTATCGACCATTTTTCCATCTTAAGGACAATGTTGAATTGCATTCAGCCATGGTCAAGTGCTTCCAATAAGAATTTCAATTTTGCGAAAAGATCAAACAACAGCATTATATCGGTAAATTAGTAACAACAAACATTTTCTTTTGTGCAGCAATTCCTTTTTGGATCCCAATTGAGTAACTATACCATCTTCCAGTCGAAACAAACTCCCGGAGTAAAAATAATTGCTAGGAGAGAGAAACACTAGAAGGAAGATGAATAAAACATCGTAACTAGTTCCCAAAAAACAAAAACTTATTAGTCTTTAGGTACGAGACGCGGTGGTACTGTGTTCCCGAGAAATTTATGCTGCTTCACCGGCAATAGTTTACATCACCAACACACCCAATAAATCCACAGAGGAGATTTATTGGGTAAAAAAAACATCATCGGAGAAGGTAGCAACCTACCAATCCCAGAAGCACCCCCAGTGACCAAGGCGGAAAGACCTGGTTTCAGCTCCATATTTTTTCCAAATCGCTGCGTGCCCTTTGCCTGTGAGGCGTCAGTAGTTGGCGCTGTGGGCGAGCAGATGATGAACTGATCCGCCAATTTGATTAAGACGAAGTTTTTAATTTTTATATTTTTACTTAAAAAAACGCGCCCGTTTAAACTCTTTTGATCATTATAGTGTGACAACGAATTATCATCCACTCATATCAATGTTCCAAAATAAATAAATAAATAATAAATAATTTTCCTTTTTATTTGAGTTTTAATAAAAAATGTAAAAACAGCGATTTATCAATTAAATCCAGAAATTTCGAACATATTAGTTTAATTTTATGAAGTATATACCTAATTTTAGAACAATTTCAAGCATACTATTATATTAATTTCTATTAATTAATAAGACAAATATTCAAGAATTTGGAAAAAAAAATTGAAGAGTAAAAAACGTGAAGAACCTGTTAAAAAGTTGTTGAATAATAATATAAAAAATGAAGATTATAATAGTCTCTTTTTTTAATTATAACTATTTATTAAAAATATATGTTATATAATGATTATATGTTAAAATAAAATAATTTATAAAATATTAAATAATCAAATCGTTTGAATAAAAAATAAATAATTATAATTTTATAGAATATAACTCTTTTTTACATAAAAAATAGAGCCTAACGTTACATTTAATTAATTAAATAAAATAATGTGAGAATAGAATAATTATTCTCAGTGAATAGAATAATGTGGTATTTAAGTTAAGAATTAATATTCTTATATTTGATTGTTGAAATAGAATAAATTGAGAATTAATATTTTAATATTTAATTTATAAAATAGTATGATGAATAAGATAAAAATTTATTATAATGATTTTTTTGTGTTTCGATATATATAATTTTAAATTATTATTTAATATAATAGTTATTTTTATCATATAAAATATATATATATTAAATATTTAAATGATTACACGCGTAAAATATAATTATATTTTTTATTTTTTAAATAATTATATATTTATCGATTTTATATATTTTTATCATACAACATATTTAAGTGTATAAAATAATAAATAAATCAAGTAAAATATATATATATATATATATATATATCAACAATAATTCTGCAACATTTATGCAATATATATATATATTTATGTGAATATTTCAATAATATTTATGCAACACAGATTTATCTGCATATAATCTAACAAAATTTAGAATATTATATCTAACAAAATCTAGAACAACAGATTTTAACATAAAATATACATCTTAGAATACAATCTAGAACAGAATCTGAAATATACATTTTAAGAATGTTGGAAGCAAATAACGGATTCAAAGAGAACAATGGAAGCAGAAGCAACTCAGTCGAGAGAAGGCAGTGACGGTAGGGTTTCGAGGAAGAGAAGACAGCTGCGAGAGATAAGGAAATCGCAGGGTGTGAGGGATAGAAATTGATTAGGGCGAGTTAAGGGCATTTTCAGAATATCAAAATAACACATGTGGGGATAGATTTTCTATATCAACTAATAATATATAATACAAACTATTACCAGGTAATAATTATTTCTAAAATTTAAAAATAACTATTACCCAAAAATTGTTATTATTTCTCAATTTGACAACCAAACGATAAAAATATTTATTTTATTAAAAATAATATATGAATAAAATTTTAATTTTAACAACCAAACGTAACATAAAATCATAAAAACACACTTAAATTATACTTTGGACATGCACGATAAAATAAAGTCTTATTTATGCATTTTTCTTTACAAAAATATACAACAATAAATAAACAATGTATTATTAAATAAAATTTATAAATAATTAAATAATAATTTAAAAATATTTTTCAGTAAAAAACTCCTCCAATTTTTTAAAGCTTATTGATATGAGATTGTGAGCAAAAATCATTCCGGTGTAGCAAAACCACGACTAAGGGGAATTACGCACTGCGTACATTTGATAAGATTGTGGTCACGCATGCTACGGTAGATTTAATTAATTGTCTGATCTATCGGCATTAATTGGTCCAAATTTTAGTATTTAGTCAAAGTATCTCACAATTATAAATATAAAGTGTTAAAAATTTAGGTCCAGATAGCTTATTTGACACAGGCACAATTATAGTTCAAAAGCTACAGGCTAGGCCTAATTCAGTCTAGATTATATATATATATTTTTTTTTGATAAATATCTATTTGAATTTTAAATAAATATAAAATTTTAAAAATTTATTTCAATTGATTGAATTTTTGTATAACCAGTACCATTGACGCGATAAATTTTCATTCAAATATGTACTAAAATTTTAAAATTTTAAAATATACTGTGTTATTAAATATTTATTTTATGTAATTATGATTTTTAAAAAAAATATTTATTTGTATTTTTTATTTTTAATAGGTTACTATTTTATTAATTCATTATTCTATTAGTAAAAAAGTAATATTAAAAAGAATTATTGTTTTTTAAAATCAAAAACTAAAAAATTAACTTTTTTATTATATTTTTTATTTATCCTTATCACATATTACACCAAATCATAGTTATATTCAAATCGAATATGGATTGAATTTTTAAAAAATATTATAAACAATTAGTTCGGGCGAGCAAGACGCGTTACAATATAAACCATATCAATTTAAGTCGATGCATCGACATTTTTATTTTTATTTATATTTTTAATTATAAATATAAAAAAATTAAAAATATAAAATATTTTAAAAATTATAATTATTAAATTAAAAATATTAAAATAATTATTAATTATGTCAATATATAATTTATTAAAATTGATGCGTACCTGGATCCGACTTCGAACAGATTCGGATTTTTCTGGATGGATTGAACCGACTTTGTTCACTTAGTACGAATCCTACACAATACTAAAACGAACAAGTGGTCAGCGTTATCGACGAGAAATTGTCCCACCGAAAATACTCTGACGCTCAAATCAGTAAAGCAGTCTCCGAAAGAAT
>JAOVVI020008557.1:0-14126 GCA_028571085.2 Nepenthes alata
ATAAATCTACCATATTAAATACTATCTCTACGTTGAAAACTTAAGACTGCATTCGCTCGACTATTTTGATAATCGATTATAAAAAGGTTTTATATATTAGACTATTTTTTTAAAAAAAAATTATCTAAAAATATCTACTTCATTTGTTGAGGAAAAACATTAAGTGAAGTTAAAGATTCTCATATTTCCGATGCCAAAGTTTCATTCATAAAGTCAAGAATTACTCTCCATAAGAATTATTTTCGAACCATTTATTTAAATCAGTAAGTCGATTATACGTGAAAACTCATTTAAAAAATAAAGAAAAAGATTATATGATTATATGTTCAAAAAATATCATTTATATGATATATTTCGATTATAAAATCTTCAATAATACTGTAATGCACTTTGGACTGACAAACGTAAGCAATAGAAAATACGAGATCAAACGATAAGAAAGTGATCACCAAATTATTCTTCTCGACATCGTGAATAACATACCCAATGTTAATAAAGAATAGAATACGGTCTAAAAATCTAACAGATGAATAAATTTTTCTCTTCTTTCACTCTGTGTCGGTACTCAAAAGTTTCAGTAATTTCATTTATGTGTTAACTCTGTTAGATTATACCTAAGTTTTTATAGTAGTATTAGTACACGTGCGCTCCTCAGTGTATCAAGAGTGATCTTTTCAGACAATCCATACAGTGTTTTATTTTGACACAGTTTCTCACTAGATTTGGGATATGACCATTTATTCTGTGCCTATCACAGGTAGATATTTCTGATTCGTTAGGAATGATTGTTGTTCGGTTAGCCATCGCATGGCTCTTGTGTGATCATTTAGAGAGTCTCATTGCTCGACTAACATTCAACCGGCACTCGGCCAACTTCTAGTTGACCCTGACCCTCGACCTACTATCAAACAACACTTAGAATAAGCTTTTTTTAAAAAATAAATAAAATAAAATTTGAATTAAAAAATCGTTATAGATGAATTGTATTATTTTTATTTTTCTTTATCTCGTGAGTGAAATTTGAGTATTATCTGTAAAATAAAACGTAAAATGACAATTTTTTTCGATGTAAACTTTATGTTGTATTTAATTTACTAATTTTAAAAATTGAAACATACAATTTCTAAGATAAAGTTCTTTTATGTTGTTATTTTGGGCTCTATAGTTATGATAAATGTAATTTTCTCATAAAAATTCCTGAAATTGCATCAAAGAGAAAGCAACGTGTCCAACTATTGGGGTAGAAAATATTATATTATTTAATATATGTATTACACCAGATGAAAAATAAGTTATAACGAATAGACATTCAAAACCTTCACATAGACTATAACCATAGATTAAGGGCTCTATCGAAATTCTTAAAAAGACAGATTAGGATATTAGTAAAGTTTAGAAAATATACAATTATTTTCTACTATGTCAATAAATCATTTCTAGACAAAAAGGAGAATCTATTATTCATATTCTTTGGATATAGCTTAACATATATATATTATTGGTGCGTACCGGGTTCTCGGTTACCGTATGGATTAGGGAGCCTTCGGATTCATCGTCGTTTGGACGTGATCGCGAGCGGGTCTGATCGCCGTCTTTGTTAACTTGGGATATGCACAACAAAACTAATAAATGAGATGTCAGAGGTTTGGAAAAATTTTTTTTACCGAAAATACTCTGACGCTCAAGTCAGTAGCTTCCCGCAGTGAACGAAAAAGGGCGCATGCCTAGATGTGCACGAAAATATGCTATAAATGCGTATGGAGTGCGTGGATGCAGGAATGGGAGATTGGTGAGCGGGTAATGGGAGGTCAAACTACCGGAATGAACCGTAAATGGTGGCTGACTGCAATGGCTCGCGGTAGGCCAAAGAAAAGTGAGAGCTGGCTGTGTATCCGTGAGCTAGTGCTTACGAAATCGTATGTAGCAATGCGAGGCTCTGGTCTCCCGGTGTGAATTGATTGGTCCCCCCTTCTTTGAACAAAGTGGGACTTTATGTGCTCCTCTACCTTGAGCATTTAGGCGCGAGAATCCTTCCTGCAGAGATTTCCTGATCGGTGACCGTTGCCAGTCGTTGGCGGCGTGTCAGTTGTCGCCTTGCGGTAGTAGAAAAACTGTTGTGCGTTATGCTTGGTCTAACTTTCGCGTTGTGATTGACCGGAGAGCTGCGGGCGGCGGGGCGAGTCGCGGTTGGCAGTGTTGACCTCTTCCTTATTAGCTCGTTTCTTCTGTGCCACCACTGTCACCCGACAACAGTATTATGGGCTGCAGGTAACACCCATTGGCTGCGAGGAGCTCTTCTCTTTCCATGTGGCACGGAGGCCATCGACCCTCCACCACCAGGAGACTCTCAGCCCTCCTCCCATCTGGAGGCCATCAACCATCCGCCGTCCGAAGGCCCTCAGCCCTCCGCCAGCCAGGAGGCCTTTAGCCCTTCGTCTTGGAGTCACGATCCCTCCATACCGGAGTCACGAGCTTGTTGTCCAAGAGTTAATCCTCTACTCAGGTAACTAGAACGTTTACTCACTAGTACAACTTAGTCCTCCTCTAAGGAGCCCCTCTACCGGGCGCACCTATAAACCGCTCCTCTGCCAGGTGCACTCTAAGCCGCCCTCAACGGGTGCACCTATAAGTCGCTTCTCTTCCGGGTGCACCTATAAGCCGCATCTCTTCCGGTTGCACCTATAAGCCGCCAATCTACTGGGCATACCTCCAAACCGCCTTCCATGAGCGCACCTATAAGCCGCCCCTTTACAGGGCGCACCTGTAAGCCGCTCCTCTGTGGGGCGTACCTCCAAACCGCCCTCCATAGGCGAACCTATAAACCGCTCCTCTGCCGGGCGCACCCCTAAGCCGCCCTTTGTGGGCGCACATATAAGCCACATCTCTATCAGGCGTACCTATAAGTCGTCCCTCTGCCGGGCGCACCTCCAAGCCGCCTTCCTCGGACGTACCTATAAGCCGTTCTAAATGGGAGCACCTATAAGCCACCCTCTGCTGGGCACACTCTAAGCCACCCCTCTGCCAGGTGCACCTCCAAACCGTCCTCCGTGGGCGTACTTATAATAACTCATAAATCTAGCATGTTAAATACTATCTCTACGTTGAAAACTTAAGGCTGCATTCGCTCGACTATTTTGATAATCGATTATAAAAAGGTTTTATATATTAGACTATTTTTTAAAAAAAATTATCTAAAAATATCTACTTCATTTGGTGAGGAAAAACATTAAGTGAAGTTAAAGATTCTCATATTTCCCGATGCCAAAGTTTCATTCATAAAGTCAGGAATTACTCTCCATAAGAATTATTTTCAAACCATTTATTTAAATGAATAAGCCGATGATATAATAATACTCAACATAATATGATAAATAAAAATATTATATCTAAAAGAACAATTCTATATTCAACATTATTAAATGTGATGGGTATATCGAAAATGGGTTGGCCCCAAAGTCAACGGAGGCCCAAGATGGTAAACGCGCAGACAGCCGATCAACTCAAACGTTGACCATCTGAGTACTGTAACATTGGGCCCAACAATGGTTCTTTCTATAGTAACGAGCCTGGTCCTTTTGAGCCAACGATCCATCAGGCGGCCAGCAACGGCTTTCTCGACAACTTTCACGATCCTAGTGGATTCCCAAATGGGTATTGACAAAATCAGCGCCTTTTCCACAATGAAGGCGCCAGATTTTTCAAATTTTCTGCCAATTGGAACTCTCCAACAGTAATATCCACGTAAGGAAGATGAACAATTTCGAAAGCCTCTAACCGCAATGAAAGGAAACTATCTCAGTCCATTTGGCAACTGGCCTCAGTTCTGAAAGGTAGGCCATCCATGAATCACGCAATGGATCACTCCCCCCAAAGGAGGGAGATCACCTTGTCCACTGTAAATAAGCCCTAGAATCCTCATTCTTGGCACGCGAACTTTTACACATGCAAACTTGAACACTCACGGAGAAACGATCTTCTATTCTTTGCTGAAACTTAGGAAAAAACCCAAAGCATACAACGCGCTTCTGACAGCCGTTTACTGCCTCCCCACCCTCCAGATTCAAGACGACGGCTTTGCCTCTCTTACATCTGAAGATCCACACACTCTCTCTCTTGCTCTCTATTCTCAATTCCAGTTACCTTCTGATTTTTTAAGGTCGTTTACTAACTTGAGCGTTGGAGTATTTTAGGTGGGATAACTTTCCGCCGACACGCTGTCCTCTTATTCATTTTAGTGGTGTGCAGGATTCGCACTCAGGGAATGGAGCCGGTTCAAACCATCTAGACGAATCCGAATCCGAATCCGTTCAAAATTTAAATCTAGGTACGCATCAAAATACATTAAACGATTTTCTGAGATAATTTTGTAAAGAAAAGGTATGTGTAAAATATGAAAAGATGCGGTAACAGAAGTTCAAAATCACACTTAGTATGGTTGCATTATTAATTTATGTTTCGTAATCATCTCTTGTTTTGATGCATCCCTAGTTTATGGATTGTGGTATGGATTACAGAGTCTTTTAATCTTCTACTGCAAGTCAAAATGGAGTAGGTCCGATTTTTATTGTTATTAACTTGGAACATTCACATCACAAATTACAAATAGGAGATTAGGGTTTAACGAAAATTGTTCATACTGTATATCCTCCGACACTTAAATTAAAATTTTTTCTCAAATAATAGAAAGATATTAGGAGGATACGGAGAATGTAAAGATGTGTATAGTGGTGGATGGAGCGTTTAGATGCGTTAACTGATGGACGGCTTAAAAATGCGTCCGCAGAGGGGTATTATGGAGGTGTGCCCGCAGAGAGGTGGCTTGGAGGTGGAGAACTAAGTCGCACTAATGGGCCAACATCTTAGTCATCTGAGCGGAGGGTTGACCCTTCGATAGTGCATTCCTAGCTCCGCGATAGAGAACTTCTAGCTCCGGGATAGAGGGTTGGCCTCTTGATGGAGGTCCCATGACTCCGGGACGGAGGGCTTATAGCGTCGTGATGGAGTGCTTCTGGCTTCGAAACAGATGACTTATGGTTCCGGGACGAAGAGCTCCTGACTCCTGGTCAAAGGGCGAAGAGCTCTTAACTCCGAAATAGAATGCTCCAGGCTCCCGGACGAAGGGCGACTCCTAAATGGATTATAGGCGTCTTGGACGGATGACAACTTTTAGACGGAGCGTAAACCCCATTCCTAAGAGTACCGAATCATTTGGAACTTGTAGAGCTTATTCTTCCAAATTTGATGGTGCTTGGCTTTATAATATGATCCATAGATACACTCCTATTACTTGGACAATGTGAAATATTTCACTTTGAAAAAAATTTTGTTAGGTTGGAATTGAGTTGTGGACCTGCTGTGAGGCTTGGCCCCTTAAATCCATGGCTGTTGGACCTATCAAATCCAAAAATATATCATGCCTATTTTTTAATTATGTCCATTTATAATATTCATATATTAACTATACTCTATAAATTTTGGTAGCTATTAAATTGAGTTGGATAAATAATTTAATTTTAATCAAATTTATAAACCTCATCTAACTATCAAATTTGGAATACCTCTATATTAGATAAAATATTAAATAAATATTAATACTAAAAAATAAAATAAAAAATATCTATTTTTAATTTAGAATTACCATTACTAAATATTAGTCTAACAATAATACGTGGTGAGATAGTGGCGAGGTTACTATAAATAAGCAGCCAACTCAACTAACCGGCCACCCCTACCGGATTGTATCCCTGTTGAAGTCATATCTCAGTTTTCGACGCGTCTGATTGACGCACTAAACGTCTCTCTTTCTCGTCAAACCCTCACATCTGTCTCCCTCACCCTCGCTCGATTTCGTGCCTAAATTCCTTGGGCAAATCCTAACCCCATCTCCCATGGAAATCAAAATCGATCCAGTTACGCACATCATGATATTCTGATGATTAATTCGTTTTGTAAACCAGAGGGGTTCTTTTTTTTTTCTCTCTCGCTCTTTAACAAATGGATGGCTGCTCTGTAGAAGATCTCGGAGCCGCAGAGTCACGGGAGGCGACAGATGTGGAGGAGAGGATGAAGCGATTGATGCTGTCTCCTGCCACTGCTACCAAGAAGGAATTTGCTGCGTCGTCAATTTGGTCTTCCTCGTCAGCTTCTTCTTCTGGTAATACTCTAGTCCCGGAGCCTGGCGCCGATGCTTCTTCTGCTGGTTCGGTGAATTTGAGATCTTCTTCGAGCGCTGGTGCTGAGAAGGGGGTGCTCGAGGGTCTATCCGAGGAAGCCATTCACCAAGTTGATCAGTTTCTTCGTGAGGCTTTGCAGAACCCTCGTGAACGCTTGTCCAGTAAGTTTCTTAATTATCTCACTTTTCTTTCGTCATAGTGAAACGTTTTATCGTCTGTGCTCTGTTTTTCTTTCCGTTGATGTACGCTGGCAAATTCGAATTAGATTATATGATTGAAAATGGAAATTAATACCACCCAGAAGTCTGAATTATGATTTGAATAAATTTGGACTGGGTTCTTAAACCTTCTATTTGGATCATGCACACTACAATAGCAAACGAAAGTTCAAAGGAATTGAGACTTGCTCCTGAGATATTCTCCGATACTTAGATTAGGAAACTTCTTAAAAATTTAAAATTTGGGAGAGATTGAGAGGAAGAGAGATATAGAGGACTTGGCTTAGTGTTTTGTGGAAGAACAAGTGTGTTAGAGGGCTAGATTCCATCATTATTTTTTGAATTTTTTTTTTCAAGAAAGTAGGGTGTACTTATAGTCATGCCGCTTGATAGTGGTTTCTTGAAGAAAAATAACCAACCACGATTTGAATGGTTAGACTAGTTAGATACTAATTAGTTCAACCGACATTATACACAGTTTGACTGTGGGGCTACTTGGAGGTGGTTAATGCCTATAGATTGACCCAAAGATGATAAGTAGTTGATATTGATTAGTTAGGAGATATTTGTCTGGGCTAACTACAGAGTATACAAACTATTCATTTGGTTTAACTGATTAATTGAATTAATTATTTAGTTGGATTGGCCGCTCAGTTGATGTTATATCCAACACTAGCTTCTCATGCTTAGATGTTGAATTTAAACTTTGAAAATGCCCGAAAGATGGATCAAATAAGCCCATTTTTGCACTGTTTGAGCGCTTCTTTCCAAGGGACTCGAAATCTGTGAGTAGTCAATGTTGATTAGTCATGTCAATCAAATTGTGCTACCCTGTTGCTTCGGCAAAGATTAATTAATTATTGATTGCATGCTTTTGCTTCAAAACACTATGTTTTCTAGCCATTTTTTATATTTATAAAAGGAGCAACATTCTCATTTTATCTTCTTCATTTAGTTCCCTTGTCTTAGCAATTGATGGGTTCGGCTGGATCTTTCCATTTTTCCTTGCTTGGTGGATCTTTTATTATAGACAGAAGAGAGATGATCTTGATGCTATGGTATTTTGCCAGGTGTCACTGACAAAAGCCATCTTGGTTTCCTTTTGTTAAAAGAGAAGCCGTTTTAGTTTTTCTCTTTTACGTAGCACTATCAGCTGAACTTGTTTTCCACCTGAATAACTACTAGTGGAACCTTATATTTTTGGGTGCATCTTGGTTGATGCATCATTCTTTAGTGAGACTGGCATATGGGTTACGATGTATCATCTGCAGACATTTGGTTGCCTACCATCATTTTGTGGGAGTCATATGGCTGGTTGTTGCTCCTATTCTCTCTTCATTCGGACGAACTGCCATTTGAGTGAGATATGATGATTCTTTTGTCGCTGTTGAGATTCAACATTTTAATGTCCTTTTCTTTTCTACTTAATTCGATTGGCTAACTACTTTTATGTCGAAATAGTACATTATCGCTACCAAGGATGAATAAAAAGCTAATATTTTTTTTTATTTTTTGTGTTTAAATTATATTCTTTAGTCAGCTCATTTTGTATTTAGATTTGTGTATATCTGTGTGGAAAAATAAGTCATTGAAAGTTTTGATTAATCGACAAGTTTGGACATAATTTTTTTAATTCAAAGTCTTGAGGTTTGAGAGTATGTTGAGTGATTACTTGATTGCTAACTTTTATTTTGATAAAATTTGATAACTTAGCCATCTAATATACTAGGACCCTTAAGTAAACCAAACTAGAATTTAAGATCTAAGTTAGTCCTTCTCTTGGGACTAGTTGGATTTTTATTTCATTGGATTTGAACAACTTGTTGAACGACAACTAGAATGACATTAGTGTCATGATGACTCTTGTGACTAAAATGAATTGCTGATGGCTTATTTAATATTGCATTAGATTGCGTTCTTCTCTTTGATACACGTGTTGCGTCGTTGGGAATTACAGTGTTGCTGGTTATCAACATGTAACGTCTGGGTTATTTTCAATGGAACGGGAAATGTGTCTTAACATGAGAGGTTTAAGGTCAAAGAAACTTTATTTGGATCAACATTTTTCTCAAAACGCATCGTTTCAAACTTCAACCGTTTTTTCAAATTATGGTGTTTCCCTTTTCACCATTTAAATTTGAGTCGCGTCTTCTTCCTGTTTCTGTGCTTTCTTGATACGAAAATTTTGAACCGTAAGTCTTTAGAGTCCGACAATCTCATTTCTTGCTATCAACAATGTCTCAACAAGGCACTCTTAGGAATCTTGCCGGCATCGTTTCATGTCTATCACTATTTGATGTATTTGATATCTACAAATAGGTTTGTTGTTCCTACTGTCATTTCGTTCATTGTATCTTCATTAGATGAGAGGGTGTGCTTTTCCTGTGATAGCTTCATTGAAATTATGAAGCTCATTTGAACGACGAACGTCATATCTTTGTAGTTAGGGAATTTATGGAAATTATTGAAGTATTGGAGATTCCTATCGTATGGCTCCATCCAAATGCCATTCAGTATTTAGAGTCCTTGTGTGTCTTTTTCTATCATCATGAGCTTAGACTAGACACCAATATGGTAAAAGTCATATTTTGTTTTAATTAGGAACATGATTGGATTTCTTTGTCCCCTAGAAGGAGTTTTAAAATAAGTGGAGGAAATCCTCACTTTGTGAATTATTTTTTCAACCCCTGGAAGAATCAGTTCTTGTAACATTCCGAATTATTTTTTATATAATATATGTATTTGGGTCATGCTCAAACTAATCATTATTATTTTAAAATTGTTACTCTTATATTAATTCAAGTGAGTCTATAATTTTAATATGGTTAAATAAAATACAATATAATAAATAAATAAATAAATTAAATAATGAAAAAATGCCATAAAGAATGAAAGAAAAAAAACACGAAGAAGAAGAAGCAACATCAGAAAACAAATGATGAAAATCGGTGGAGGATGGATTCGTAGCTTTCATGAATGAAATTCATCTAGATGACCTTAAAAATTTAAAACCAAGCTGTGTAAAATCATGAGGGTTTTGGATGAGAATAATTAGGTAGCAAGAAAATGAAGGATTAGTGTGGATGTGTTAAATTTAGAGTTAATTAGGTGAAATTCGAACAAAAAAAAAATTGTAACAAGTGGAATATGAGGTGTATTAGGATTAGTTGATTATTAATGTCAGTCGAACTGAAGCTAAAGCGATAAGAATTTGAGGTAAAAATTTGAGGAGTAGGAAGAGAAGGCGTTGAAAAACAAAGGAAGATGAAGCAATTAATTAATGAATTTGAGTTAGCAATTTTTTAATCTTCTTGTTATTCTATTATCATATATCTTTCTAGTATCTTGAATGCTCATTATTTCACGTTAAATCTTTCTCACATGATTTAATTTAAGGAAAATTCAAAGAAAGTGCAAATACTGGGGTTCGGGAGAAATTCATAAAATTAGTATTGATTTGTAATATTTAATAACTAAGATTGGTGCTAATAGTTGTATAAGAATCATATATGATAATCTTGATAAGCCCTTGATGTCAAATATTCGTGAACAATTCGCATTTAAGAGAAACAAAATTGGTGAAAGAGGGTAAAAACAAGGGCATTGGTTTTGTACGGTTCTTTGTGTGGGTGAAGCAGTTACATCGCAAGGCCCCGCTCCTTCGCGTCGCTATGCGCATGCGACCGAGGAAAATAAAGATATTTTTGATATCTTGATTTGTAATTTTTAGATAATAATTAATTATTCAATGGTAGAAAAAAACTTTGGTGACTATTTGGGGTACTGGGTATACAAATGATTTTATATAGATATATTTCGGATGGCTCAAAATAAGAAATTGAGTTTTACTTGTTAAAATGTGATTTTAATTTTTAATAACTTGTGAAATGTTGTGATGAATTTTAATTAATGAATTTAATAAACATTTTAAATTTTTATAGCTAAAGAAATATAAATGCCTCGTTGGATTATATTGAGGGTTCTAGTTTATTATTCATTTGACGTAAATATGTTATATCGATATTTGGTTTTATTCACATGTCTGCAATTCTCATTCACAATTTTACTTTAATAGCCAGATTTAGTCAAAAGGGATAAAAAACTACACATTAAGATAATGTGGAATTATTGGTGTCTGGATCTTGGATACTTCATGCTATAATTTTATGTAGCATGATATTTCATTCTATGTTTTATAGATAAAATAAAGGAAAATTTATAAAGATACTATTTTATCTAGATGATATAGTTGTTAGGATAGTTTAGTATAGTTTGTATTAGCCAATATTTAAGCTATTCCTTTAATATTGAGAATATATTTATTTCTTTTATAGAACTTTTGAAAATTATATTATGATTTGGATATCTAGGATATCCAATGATAGATTGATTGGCTAGATAATAGATGTGTGATGAGACATTTTGGCATTGCCTAGTCGGGTGATGAAGAGTAATTTGAGTACGAAGTAATTTACCCGATTAATGGGGGTGTAAGTACATTGGTATTAGGCTCGCGGTGGTAGAAATATAATCATTGCAGATTTTTGCTATGAAATCTCTTTCGATAAATTATATCATTACATTTTATAATATTCTTAGTCATTATATCTAAAATTCTTATATGATGTTCTCCGTAGTAGGTGTTCTCCTGATTAAATAATTATTTATTAGGCATTTGCCTCATGTATTTTTTCTTCTAACTTTTTAGATTAGCAGTCAAGTAATAAATTCTTACATAGTGATGGATTCCATACTGCAAGACATGGATATGGATATATCATATGTTATTGTAGAGTATGAATGCTATTTGGAGATTACCTTTATAGTAATGGTGTATGCAGTTTATATAGAATGTACTACTGAATGCAAAAATTTGTTCACAGTTGTAAATAAATATAAATTTAGCCAGAGTTTCTTTTTAAAAAAAACATACATATATATATATATAATATAATATAATAATGTTACGTCATAGTAATAAATATATATAAATAATATAATAATATTGATTTTAGTCTCATCTATTGAACCGTTGGAAAATATAATTGGGTTATGTAAGTTTTTCTTTGTTAAAGTTTCAACCAATTGGATTTTATCAAACAATTGGAATGATGTGAATCCATCTTATTTCAGTTCAGTCAGTAAGGATGAACTCTTTTGTACCAATACTCGAGCATACCTTGTGAAAGAGCATGTCGCTGAGTTGCATAATACTAGCAACTTTCTCACCCCCACTGCTTTGTATTTTGTGGACTGGTATATTGCTATTGGGGGTGATGCCGTTGTGGATCTGCCTCCTTGCCTCTTGAAATGGAGGAGGCGCATTGTATTCGAGACTCTTCTTAGGGTTCGCCCTGACATTGGTCGCTGCAGCAATCATCCAAAAACTTCATCATCTGCTTTTGTTGCTGATGAAATAGCAAGGGTGATCGATGCTTGTTTTGTTGAGTGTGTGGCTGAAGTGAGAGCCGAGTTGAAAGTTGAGGAGGCTATACAATATTTAACTCCTATCCTCATCTCTTATTCCGTGAGACAATGCCGTCATTCTTTTGTTTTTGCTGCATTGTAAATTTTAGCACCCTTTTGTTTTTGTTCCCCATTGATCAGGAAAGTAATATGTAGGAGAAAGTCTCCATGTTTTATGCGTGCTCATTGATTAGTTAAATTTTATCATGCACCTTTACAGAGCCATGCTTTCTCATTCCTACCAAGGGGGGTTTTTCTAATTAGAGGCACTTCTTCTCTGAACAGCAGTTAGTGATATTGGTGTTTTCGTCTGGAGACTATAATCGAATGTCCATGAGGCTTGTTAGTAGAAAATTGATGCTAGGCTGATTTTTCCGTCTAGTCTGCTAGAAAAGGAGAAACTTATTTTTTCCGTCTCAAATTCCTCATATTTGCATCCACTTGTGCTAATTACCCCCATTGTCCTTTCACTGTTTTCCCTTTATCCTTATTCCTTTTTGGTTGGGAGTGGGTTTCTCTATAATCTGTGTTCTCTGCATAGGCCTATAACCTGCTCATTGGCTTCAATTTTCTCTTCATATATTTCTTGAATGTCATGATCCTTCATGCAGTTTAACTGGGGGAACCTGTGTTTATTGACTGAGCTATATTAATGTATGAGAATTGCTTAGGAAGAACCATTTTGCTTCATCAATTTCTGCTTATCTGGTTGTTGGCTGGACCTTTGAAAATTTACCTTCATGTATGACATGTGACTCAATGAGTAGGATTACCAACATAAAAAGTTGCTCGTGACTTGAAGTACTATGTTTCTGATGGAACTCCATTGATCTTCAACATTGAGCCGTTGTTTGAGTTACTCTTATTTTCTTGGATTATTTGATCCATATTGATGTGATATGGCCAGTTGAAGGTTGGTGCCTACTAAGATAAGAGGGAATAAATGATGAGGACAAAAGACGATTAAGATGGCATTGTTTAGGAGAAACTGCCCAAAGCCAAGTCACTAGAGTATCTTCTTTTTTGTTATCTTATGTAGATACCATGACCAAGTATTACTTTGCATTAGTAACCTTTTCATTTTTTATGATATTTTCAACTATTATTATCGTTAGTATTATTTAGGATATTAATAGCCTTTCCTATTTTGGGGTACGATTTCAAGAGCATGTATTAAGCTTTGATCCAGGCAAGTGTGTATGTCTTTAGTGTTTAGGATTGATATACCAACTCCCCTTCTTGGTTACTCAATTTAAATGATGCTTTCTTTGGCAGTTTTACGATTGGAACAAGATATTGAAAAATTCATTTGTGATCCTACTCAGCACCAGCTAGAGTTTCAGAAGTTGCCTACTTCGTATTTACGATTGGCTGCACATCGTGTGGCCCAGCATTACTTCCTGCAGTCTATGGTCTTGTTAGACAACAATCTTCCTGATGGGTCTGGGTCAAAAATTGTTATCCACAAGAATTCAGCAGAATTTCAACTTCCTCGTATTCGCCTGGCCGATGTCCCTGTAAACTTACCTCAAGAAGATGGTGGAGGAGTCAAGGTTGCAATCAAACAGAGGCTGCTGAAGCGTTCTCCTGTTATCAACAATTGTAATTCATATTCTGCACAAAATCAATCCAAAAGTGTGGAGGAAAGAAAAGAGGAGTACAGCAAGGCCCGTGCACGGATCTTTAACTCCAACAACCATAGCGGTTCATCTTGTGTGAAACCTGAAAATGAACTTAGAATGGATACATTCCAGCATGGTTCTGTAGGGATATCAAAGTTGGAAGAGAAATCTGTCCTGGGGGGTTCTGATTTGAGCACTGGCCGGGGTATACTCAATTCTTCTACAGGTAGTGTCAGATCCGGTAGAAGCCGGACAGAAAAGGAGCCTGTTGTTAAATGCAAACCAAATAATAGAGTCGCTATCTTTAGGGATCGTGATGTTGACCGCAAAGATCCTGATTATGATAGGAGCTATGAGAGGTATGCTGATCATTCATTTTCTGCTATTGCTTTGTAGCATTTTTCTTGTGAATTCCTATCTGATGCATCTTGGGTCCAAAAAATTAGGATTTTTATTGTATAGGTGTTGATGAATTTTTTTTATGTCTTGTGTTGATTTTCTTGTGCCTTTCTTCTTCATAGATTGTGTCAACAATGCCGCTCCTTTTTCTTCCTCTCTGTTGTGAATAGAGTTTTTATTACAAAATAAATTTAAGTCCTTGCTGAGCATCCTGTAAAAGGAGACAAACAAGTAGCTCCAAATACTAT
>JAOVVI020008558.1:0-14126 GCA_028571085.2 Nepenthes alata
AATATAAAATTCCTCTTCTATAACTCAATTGTAATTCAAGATTGAGTATGCATGAATGAGTGATTATTCTTTTTTTCTAAACTGGTGCTTCACTGTGTGAAAGCTGTCTGCCACAAAATCCTTGAATCCACCTTCACGCATCCATATAGTAGTAGTATATGTGTATACGTATACATACCTAGGCGTGCATATACTTGACAGATTTTTCTATAAGAAATATTGAGGTTAAACGATATGCCTGTCCTCTTTTGAAATAGACATTTGCGATCCCATGTGATACTTCTGGTGGCACCAGCCATCTTCTAGTAGCTTGCCCCTTGACTTGCCCCCTTGACTACATCCTCTCAGGGTGGCAATTTTAGGCAATGCTCTTTTAGACAGAGCCACAATGCAGACCCAGCAAAGAAGTAAATGATTGAAATGTCACTTGTCATTTTGTGAAATGGAGGACTTCTCACCATTGTTATTGTCTCTGATATGTAGTAATGCTTTTAGTGTCCCTGCTGACATTGTTAATTCTAAAATTTTGGTATTTCCAAGTGTTTAATTGGTTCTATTTTCTTTTCTTTTTTCAGAGTTCAGCAGAGAGGATTACAGTACTGCAGAAGTAGACCCAATATATCAGTTCTCCAAGCCAATAGCAGTATTGCTCTCCTACTATAGCAACTTTCTCAACAGTGCTTTTCATGGAGGAAAATATCGGTATCAGTATTGGTCACAGTCATATTGCTATCGGACATATTGAACAATATATATCGATATTAAATATATTGGGAAAAACATTTCTGACAATTGTAAACTAATATGGCTATATTGGCCAATATATCATGACATATTGCCAATATAATAACATATTGCAATATTGTCACGGTATTGGTGGCTTAATATTGATACATATGAGCCGATATTTTCATTAGAGTTGTTTTCATTATCTCTGCAACTAACACTGAATTATTTATTTCAGTCTCATATGAATAAGGATCATGCAGAGGACACAAAGCTTATTGTGCAATTCTCTACTTCAATTCCAGTAACGTGAAATACTCCTTTGTCTCATTTTGATATATAAAGCACTAGGAGCTGTGATAAGGATTATTGAGCTAAGATTAATCAAGTTGCTCATATGGGACTGAAAAGACATGAGCCGGCATTATTTTTTTTCCATTTATATAAAAATCTCATTCACATTATTGGCTAATTCTTCATTGAATTATATAGATTGAATTAGCAAGCCCTTTCCTTGCCCAGTGAAAGTCACTCTTTCTATCACAACTCCGACACAAGCAGGCAATAATAATAATAAAATCCAAATAATAATTGTCCTTAAATGATTAAAACCTAAATAACTCAAATACCGGGTCAAACATGTCATACTAATATTATAAGCCATAAATCATAAATCAGTAGTGAACATAGGAACTTAACAAAACTAAACCCCGTCAAGTCGTAAAAATATACTTGCTCAAGACCTAAATATCCGCAAGGAAAAGCATTTGACCAAAGATTCAAACTATCACAATGTAAAACTGTATGAATCTATCTCTTTGATATAATATCCCAAAAACATACAAACTGCAAAAAATCAAGTATACAATACTCTAATACACAATTTCCAATCATTTTCCAACATACAAATACAAATATACAAAATCCTTGTCAATCCTTCTACAATCCTGCAATTATATGTGACCCCCTATTCTAAAAGAGTTAGAAAACATTGTAAATCATGAGCCTAACACTTAGCAAGTGCATATATGCGATATACAAATACGTGTCCATAAAACAAATGGAAGGATAGAAAAATTGTAAAACACATGCGAAATCTGATATGTCTAACTGTCCAATAGCACAATCGAAATTATGATTTTATACACAGTTTGATATATATATGAATATCAAATTATGTAAATTGTATGAAATCATCAAAATTCCAAGTTGTATGATGCGTCTGTAAAACTCATAAGTTCAAAATCATGCAAATCCAAAAACCATATCAAAACCTGCAAATCTCAGAAGATCAAAACATCTCAAAAACGGATCAATACAATGCAGGTCAAATCAGAGAACTAATGACTTGTGACTAACACACTGACTAATCAAAAGGTACACTTTGAGGACGGGTTACATATACTCCTAGTAATTTTAGGTTGAAACTCTACTATGGAAGACAAGTACGCTGGCCATCTACATACTATTTCCTACAAACGTGGTCAAGCATCATTTTCTTTTGCCATTCATGGATAATAGATACATTTTTCAAGTGCGCCTGATATATTAGGACATTCAAATATATGTTTCATCAATTCTTTATAATAATTCTCAAAATAGAGTCATTACCGAAGCATTTATACGGAATGTCACATGTAAGGTCAAATGTGCAATGTTTCATGATTTTCTTCACCAATAATTCCATATAACATAATCATTCAAATATTTATTTATTCTATGAAAAACAAATGAAACCTTCAAATATTCAATAAAATCAAACAAAATTTAAAATCATTCGGTGAAAAATATATGCATGCAACAATATTCAAAATATGAGTGTAAATGATGATACACATGTATAGTAAAACAAGAATCGTAAACCAAAACAAAGGATTCTAAAAATAGATAAAATCGAGGTTTAGATATACTTGCCTAAAACCTCTACTTTAACAGATCTGGCATGACAAAGTTTCAAAGTTTCATTCTTTCTTCTTATTCTCTCTCTTCTCTTTTCTCTCTTCTTTTTCTCTCTTTTTTTCGCGCAAAATGACTTAAAATTGGACGAAGGGCCCTTGAAAACCTTATTGGCACACAAGTGTTAGATAGGCAAGCACGAGCGCCACATCAAGCATCGCTCAAGTGCCAGCATTCTACCTCAACCATGCATGAGCGCTGCAACAGACATATTGCTACACATTTTGTCCAATCCACATATGAATGCCCCATAAGCTCTAACGCATTGCTATTGCCTCAAATACGCACAAGCATGGAGACAAGGGTTAGGTGCTGGCATGATATCCTCAAATCTGATTTTCCCTCAATTTTTTCATTATACAGTTATTTTCATAACTGATCCAAAGCTTTTTAACTATGACATTATAATTCACGGATAAGAAATCGAGCATTACACTTTCTATGCCTTCTTGACCAATAAGACCAGTCCGCATAATTCTTACTCGGCCTTTCAAAGAACCTATAAGTGTAAAGACCAGTAATCTCGCATTTATACTTTGGGGAAATTACACAATACTAGATCTGCCTTCTCATTTGGGGACATTATTGGCTTCATTCATGAGCTGTCTGTCGGTTTTGTTCTCAAATGCCCTTCTATTGAGGATTTCTTCTCATTATTTGTTTTGATTTGGTTCAGTATCAACAAATGGCATTGAGTATCTTTTGTAATGGCAATGAATATCTCCTGTGGCGCTGTTGAATGTTTGTTGACAACTACTTTAAACTCTGCTTAGAATTTGAGGTTTCCCTGGATAAAGATAAGAATGGAAGAGGAAGGATACAAAAACATAGTATCAAAAATATTAAGGTTCGCTATATTTGGAAATTTCACTTCTAATTTGGCTGGTGAGAATGCTGGCTTGATTGCGCACGAGGTAGTTGATGTACTCCGTGATAAATTAACATCTTATTGTAGGTCATTGCTACTTCTTGTTGCCCAAAGGAAAGTCGGTGGACTTGATTTCAGAAAGAATAATCACTCATCCTTATCTGAAAATCTTCTTTTAGAAGAAGATTTTTGCTAAATCGTAATAGATAGGGAAAAAAGGATTTACCTTCTATTACTGTTTTTCCTGTTGCCCAGGTTGCTGATTAGGCTATTATGATCCCAAGCCTAATAACCAGTAAAATTCCCTGAAAAACCTATTTTAGTGAACTATTGAAGTTAATTGTCGGAATAATCACACTAGTACTAGGGGATTTGGGTAGACTTCTTTCATTTCCTAATTTTGTTAATTCCCAGATTACGCCTTTCTAGAATAATCACACATTAACGTAATCCAATAACATTGGAAAAATTTCCCTACATGTAACTGAATAGATTTAATTACATTGATGAACATAAATCATAAATGAAAATATCTGTATTGTTATCGGTCTCAATCATATTGATATCAAATATATCAAATAATATGTATCGGTATTAAATGTCGAAAGGAAAAAAGATTTTTGAAAATAGTAATATAATAGGCCTATATTGACCGATATATTGTGATATATAGTTGATGCAGATGTATATTATAATATTGCTGTGATATTAGGAAATATTAATATCATGAATGCTCAATAATAATACATATTGGCTGATATTTGTATCAGTGTCATGAATGCATGTGAGAGATTGTAGGTGGGTGGCTGGATAATTGCAAATTAACATTCCTTCCATGTCTTATAATTTCGTAAAAGCTGAGTTTGTGTGTTTATACAGGTGGAGTCCGCATTCATGCAGGAGGTAGATAGTCTAGGTTTCAACGTTAAGGTAATCTTGTATGTACATCAATAACTTCTAAAAATTCCATCGGGTATATGTCAAAATTATTGTTTGACGTTGGCTCTTTGCAGCAGGAGTAGATTTTATCAAAATCGAGCCGTCTGATTGGCCCAGCTTGGCTAACTTGAAATTTTATTGAGTTTGACCAATATTTGAGTATTATGGATGTGTATGATTAAAAAATTATGCCTAAATAATTTTATGGGGCAAGCACGGTCACACGTGAACGAAATCGGTTAGACATGGATTATAATTTTTTTAAAATATATTTTTTCTTTTAAATAAATACCATGTTTAAAATTTTCATTTCAATATATTATATTTTATATAATCAATAACTTTTTAAGGTAAGAGTTCTTCATTTAAATATATATTTAGGTAGTATTTTAATCTAAATATTGTTATTTTAAAAATGTTTTATATAAACATGTATTTTAAAATAAATATATATAAAAATAAAAAATATCCATGGATCGACAAGTACTCACCCGATTTGAATTATGGAAGGAAATAGTTATGGTTTTTGGTTAGGATGACCGAGCAGTGTACAGCTAAACTTGACTTAGCGGTTATAAATTTATATATAAACACGATACACAGGTGATTTTGACGAGGAGTACAAAGTTCTAATTGCTGGTTTTTTTTTTTTTTTGTTATTTAAATTCCTTCCATTTAATTTGATTTATGTTTCATCCAGGGGCGTGTGACTGTTCTTCTATTGCTCTTTTTTCAGGCTAGCTGCCAAGGGAGTACTTACAAGCTTCGAATCCCCTTCCCAAGACGTGCGGTAGACAGAAAGTAAATGATATCTTTTAAAGCATCTGATTATTTTATATACACGCCACTCTTTATTAAGTGTGGCTCAAATTAATTTTGTGTGACCGACCTTCTTGAATAATTGATCTAAAATGTTTATGGTGCGACTTGATGTAACTTTTGAAAAGAGGTTAGTGATGGTAGTAAAAGAACTAGGTCCATTAGTTATACTATATATATGGCATTTGCACTGGGGTTTTGTGTGTGATTTGAAAACACAATTAGTAGCTGTCTTTTCTTTTGTAACCCTATTAAAACATGGTGAAATTGTTGTGTAATAACCGTATAGTAAAATTAGCAGTTTAGTAATAATGAAAGGATGGTAGTTTGTTAAAGAAAGTGTATTGGGCTTGGCCTATAAATAGGCTAGAGATGTAACATGTGATATATGGAATTTTGAATGAAGTGTTTTGAGTTCTTCGTTATCTTTGTGAGGTAATTTTTCTCAATTTCCTCTTTCCCTTTTCCTTTTCTTCTTCTCTCTGACTTGCCCCTTTCTACCTTCTTTCCTCTAATTCTTCTGTTCTTCTCAGTTTCTTCTTGATTTCATATTATTCTTGTTGCATTCTAATCAATGCAAATTATTATGTGACAGAACCCCCCTCCTTATCCTGTGTTTTTTTTCCTCAGAATTATTCTATGTAAATCTAGTACTTCGTTGTGCAATTATTTGTTTTTTACTATTACTAATGTCACAACATCGGACCAAAAACAGATAATAATTAATGGCAATAATTTAAAACCTTTAGTTAAATCCCTTGTCATAAAGGAATATACCTAGCAACAATATCCAATATTGGGTTGGACTTAATAAAAATCAAAATATCATCAATCATTATGACGACTACAGAATCACTCGGAATTATCTATCCAGACTTCATAATATTGACCATAACATGCTACTACAAAACGTAAGGAAAATGACAATCTAAACACCACAAAAATCCCAACCTCGATGCTGCATATATTATAAAATGCCACAATTCTGATACCAAAGAAATCCAAAATATGTATCTATCAAAATATAACATAGTAACATCGACATATATATAATCTCCTCCACAAAATTGAAATATAAATACATACCCATCTATAAATCTAAAAACTATAAA
Organism: Nepenthes alata; assembly: GCA_028571085.2. Classification (NCBI taxonomy): domain Eukaryota; kingdom Viridiplantae; phylum Streptophyta; class Magnoliopsida; order Caryophyllales; family Nepenthaceae; genus Nepenthes; species Nepenthes alata. Next base: position 6,421 of record JAOVVI020008558.1, read on the forward strand.
GTATAAGTAAAATCCCTCTAAAAGCCCTCATTTGTGCTTCCTTCAAGCAACCTATAGTCCTCTAATCTGAAAGGGTTAGAAACTGTAAAATTATGAGTCGAGTACTCAACAAATATCAGTGTATATATATATAACGAAACAAAATGTTTATAAATCAGAATGAAGAAGTAAAAACAAGAAAACATGTGCAAATGTCCGATATAAATTAAAGGTCCAGCATGTCAAATATCTAAATGTATCAAACATCCAATTATTCAGTACCCAAATGTGATTTTTTACGCCAAATTCATAAGTTGTATATGAATGCCATATAGTCCAAATGTGTGAAATCATCTAAAGTCTCGAAATCCAAAGTTCAAATACCAAAATCGGATAAATCTGAATATCGAATAAATCCAGCAAATCTCAAAGGTCAAACGTCTCAAATATCAAATCAGATGTATGAAGAATATTGAAAATCTAAAACATACTAAATCTGAGAATTTATGACCAAAAAACTAATTTTGAGAAAAAGTTATAGGCAACTCGTGTACATATTATTTTCTATAAATGGGGTTAAAATGTCACTTTTTCTGCCATTCGTGAATGATAGGTGTAATTTGTAATCTGTCTAAATATATTAGGACATTCGAATATATTAGTTCCATTCATTTCTTTATAATGGTTTGCAACAAAACACCAAATCGGGGGACTATATAACAAATATCTAAAACTTTTCCTTTGTCGAAAAAATACAAAACTTCTACTTTAGGAAATTATAAATATAAAACCTTTCACCTTTTGGGAAAGTACAGTATTGAAACAAATAACAAAATAGAGTTCAATTTAAAATACTTGCATAGACTAGCACATGCACAAATACACATTTTTATGATTTCTATTTTACAAATATTCGTATATGTAAATATAATATTTCAAATATCTGCTTATTTTTTACAAAACAAGCAAAGACACTTCTTAAAAGTTTGATAAAACCAAAACAAAATCTCAAAATAACTAGTAAAATTATATATATAACAAGAAACATGAAAATTTTATATACAAAATCATAATAATGCATATATGAAGAAATAGAGATGCATATGAGATTATAAATCATGATTCAAAAAAGAATACTTTCATAATTCATTCCAAATTTCTTTAGTTCATTTCCTCTTCTTTTCTTAGTCATCAAATTATGCTAAAAACTTATTTCGTTGGGGATCAGGGCCAGTAGGCTTTACTGACTAAAGGAGCAGTCAGTCGTAGCCTGGATTGTGTTTACTCCTACACAATCAAAAACTATCTCTTCCCATTCAAGACTCAGAGGCGGCCCGCCTACACACAATCCCTATAGACGGGGCCAATAACTGCACGCGGCACCAAAACAGACGACCTTCCACTATAATATACTAAGACATGCCAAAATATACTATTTGTTGAACGATCATCGATCCAAGTTCTTAGTTCCTTATTTCTTTAGGGAATTCTGCTCTTAAGCTCAAAATTTTTCGTTCCTACTCTGTTGAAGAACGGTTCGTCAGTTCATCACTTAATTGTAAAATATCCCTCCTAAATTCTTTTTTTCTATAAGCATATTTAGATATATATTTTCATATTCATCGTGAGTTTAAGTCTCCACGTGTTCATAATTTCATGCATAATCTTCTTTAAAAGTTGAAAGAATTAAGAAATTCTTTTCATATTATGCCAAATAGAATTATAAATCTTCCGAATGATAATTCTTAACAAACGGTTCATAACATGATTTTCGAAACATTCAAAATTAACACACCATAATACATGCATAAATCATCATAAAGCTTGGAACATGTAAGAAATTTTTACTACCATGAGCTAAACGTAACTTTAGAGTGTCCAGATAACAAATACCTCCACAAATACATGTAACAAAATTTTTGAAGTATATACAAGATAACATAATTACATACATGCAGCTAAACATCATTGTTCATATCAGACAATATTTTCGGAATACATAAAATTAATATATGTAAATATGTAGGCATAAATACCAAATATACGGAGTGCCCACGTCCATAAAACTAGGATTATGAATTTTCAAAACTCAATCATGCATAAATTACAATCGATTCGGGTAAAACCCATTGAGGGTGCAGGTTAGGGTTCTAGTGAGTATAAAACCGTACAAAACTACCAATACGGACACCCAATTAATAAATTAACATGTCCAAAGTATAGGTAACGATTTCCTAGAGCTAATATTTGCAAAAACCCAAAAATAAACGGTGAAATCGTTTGGGGTGTAGGGTTAGGGTTCCATGTTTGAAAACCGATCAAAACTACGAAATTGGGTATGAAATCCATATATGTGCATGCTTAAGTCATGGGTTTCAATTATTTAAGGTCAAATCATAGATAAAATGTAAAATAAATGAGTAAAACGGTCTGGGTGCAGGGTAGGGTTTTCGGGTGCGAAATACCACACAAATCTCACAAATCGGATATAAAATCGAAGTATTTTCATGCTTAGATCATGGGTCATGCAAAATATAAGTTTAATCGGGTATCAGAATGAGGATACCCAAAGAAAACAGAATAAAAGTGCAAAGAAACGAAAGAGGAGAGTATGGGTTCACTTGCTTCGGCCCAATCTATCACCTTTTGAACTGGCTCCAAGTCGGATTCGAACCCAAGAGCCTCGATTCCTATTTTCTCACTCTTCTCCCTCTCTATCTCTCTCTCTTCTTTTTCCTGGAAACCGGGAGAAATGGCTGAAATAAAACCCTCGCAGGTTTAAATGCCGAGCCGGCGCTTGATCGCTGACTGGCACGCGACAGGCGTGCCCAACCTGCTTCCAGCTCCCGGCTGGTGCTGGCCCACTGGCTCGGGCGCCCAGTGGGCCTATCCCGCCGATTCGTCCCACAGTCATGAAACTTAATTTTTTCACACGAATTAAGCCCAATCTTGATTATATTAACTCAATTATCCGTATTTACGATTTTCAAAAATCGGTACATTACAATAATTATCCCAATTTTCTTTTATCTCCAAAACAAATGCTCTCAGCATATCTTCCCAAATTTGAATGGTCCTCTCCAATGGACCATCTGTTTGGGGTGAAATGCCGTACTGAATTTTGAATTAGTACCCAATTCCTTTTGGAAGCTTTTCTAAAATTTCAAGACAAATCTCAAGTCACGATGAGAAACTAATGAGTTAGAATACCACGCAACATTATAATTTCATTAATGTATGACCGTGCCTGACGATCCTTTGAAAATATGATCCTCACTGACAAAAAATGAGCTAATTTAGTTAGTCTATCCATAATCATCCAAATAGTATTCAAATTCCTCGTTGTCTTAGGTAAATCCAAAAGAAATTTATTATGATATACTCCCATTTTTAGTTCTGAATAGGAAAAGGGTGCAAAAATCCTGTAGGCTTCCTATATTCAGCCTTAACTTGTTGGCACACTATACACTTTGTCACATATGTTACGATATCTTACCTCATATTCCTCCATCAAAAAAGATTCTTCACATCTTGATATATTTTATTCACTTTGAGAGGAATAGTGTATTTTGTTCTATGGATTTCATTCAAATTTTTTTCTTTTAAGTCCTCGATATTGAGCATGCAAATTCTATCTCGAAATCGAAGAATTTCTTCCGCCCGAATATTAAAATTTTCCCTTGACTCATTATTCAAATATTTAATGATCACCATCTAATACAGGTCATCCGTTTGGGATTCTTTGATCTTTTCAATAATCATTGGTTAAATTTAAAAATATGACAAAATTATCCTCAAGCCTTGGGAGTGCAACTAAATCTTGCAATCTCTCATCCCATCTAGCATCTCCAATTCCTTGATCATTAATTGAGTTACCATGTACGAAGATTTTCGATTCAAAGTATTAGCAACTACATTTTCTTTCCCCGACTAATATTGAATTTCACAATCATAATCTTTCAACAAATCTAACCATCAACGCTGCTACATATTCAGTTCATTATGCGAGAGCAAATATTTTAAATTTTTATTATCGGAATAGATAACAAACTTCTCTCTATATAAGTAATGTCTCCAAATCTTAAAGGCAAAAATAATTGCCACAAATTCTAAATTGTGAGTAGGATAATTCTATTCATGTGCCTTAAGTTGTTTAGACCTGTAAGAAACCACTCGATGACATTGTATCAATACACAACCCAAATCATTCTTTGAAGCATCATAATATATAATAAAGCCTTTAGATCCATCTAGAGTCGACAATATTGCTGTGGAGGTTAACCTATCCTTCAATTCTCAAAAACTCTACTTGCAATTGTCATTCCAACAAAAAATTGTTCACTTCTGAGTCCGACGCGTCAATGGTACTCTAATTTTTAAAAAAATTCTCAACAAAGAGCACGTAATAACTGGCCAAACCCAAGAAATTTCGTGCTTCTGTAACATTGGTCGGTTGTTCCTAATTTACCACTGCTTCAATCTTCTTTTGATCCATTAAAACGCCTCCCTTGGAAATCATATGTCCTAAGAACGAAACTTCTAACTAAGACTTACATTTCTTCAATTTGACGAATAATCACCTTTCTCTCAAAATCTAGAGGACGGTTCTTAAATGGACTTCATGCTTTTCAAATTATTTAAATAAATTAGAATATTATTAATAAAAACTATTACAAATTGATCTAGATAGGATTGAAAAATCCAATTCATAAGATTCTTAAATGCTGCCGGTGAGTTCATCAACCCAAACAGCATTACATATTCATAGAGGCCATATCTTGTCCTAAATGCGGTCTTTGGTGCATTCTCATGTTTAATCCTTAGCTGATGGTATCCCGAACGTAAATCTGTCTTAGAGAAAATTTGAGATTCTTGCAACTGGTCAATAGATCATCAATCCTCTGTAAAGGATACTTATTCTTCATCGTGATCTTATTCAATTCTCGATAATCGATACACAACATCATCGATCCATCCTTTACAAAGAGTGTTGGTGATCTCCATGATGACACACTCAGCCAAATAAACACTCTTTCTAACAATTCTTGTAATTATTGATTCAACTTTTTCAATTTGGAGGGGGCCAATTTATAATGAGCCCTTGAAATTGGTGCAAATCTCGGCATCACATTAATAGCAAATTTCATTTCTCGATTAGGAGGTAACCCGGACAACTCTGAAAAAAACATTCTTGAATTCACATACCACTGGAATTTCTTCAATCAATACACCATGACTTCCATAAGCGGTGACATAGGCTAAGTAAACTTGGCATACCTCATTAATCAAATGGCTTGTATGTAGAGTCGAAGTCAATCTAGATGATTCTTTCTCGAAATTGAGAGCTTCTTCTCTGAATGCCTAGGAGGAAATGGGCAATCTTTCTCCATAGGGCGGACTTGGCCACAATTGAAGCAAGCCTTATTTTGTTGATAGCATTGACTCCTAGCATGATGTTTCCCATAATGCTCGCACGCTGTCTTCAAATATTAGGGCTTTGCTGATGAAGACTTGACCCCGATCGCCTTTCATTTGTCTTGGGCCTTGGATTGAGAGCTTCTGGTCTTTGAGTTTTGACCCTTACTTGCCGATCTCTTCTCAAAAAACTTCTCCCTCTCCTGCTCTTGCTTGATGAATAGGGGTCGATCGAGCACTTTACTGTAAATCTACAATTGGAGGGGCACCAACTACTTCCGGATCGAGTCTTCTAGCCTTTATAAGAACTTTTAAGATCTTCGAGCCTCGTTTGCCACCACATCTGGGGCAAAGCAGGATAATTCGATAAACTTGGTGTCGTATTCCGCCACCGTCCAACTTCTTTGTCTCAAGCGATTGAACTCATCTTCCGTTTATCTCCCAAATACTCAAGATGAAAAACTTCTCCATAAAGGCCTCCAAAAACATGTCCTATAAAATCTCTTCTTTATCTATTCCTAAAATTCGTCGTTGAGTGGCCAACCATTTATCCGCCTCTTTTTCAAGTTTGTAAGCCGCAAACTTTACTTTGTTCTCATTGAGGCAATTGATCACCTCAAACACCTTATCCACTCAGTGTATCCAATTTTTTGCCTTAATGGGGTTTGATTCTCCCAAAAACTCGGAAGTGTGTTTATTTATAAAGCAATCAAAGGGCGTTATGCCATGCCCGTAGTCCTCATCTCTTATTCGAGTTGCCAAATCCTTATCGTGCCACCAAATCATTCTATACATAATATCACTCATTCTGCCCATCATTGCCAAGTAATCATCTTTTCGGCTAAAACGTGATCCTCTACTTCCGAATTCTCGGCTTCCTGATCCTCTATTACCAGACATTATGACACCTATCATTCAAAAATACTCAAATGTTTAGTTCCTCGAAATGATGTGAGACTCTTTCCTTACAACTTTCTATGATACCATTCTTGTCACGAATACGGATCAAAAGTAAGTAATCATTAATGATAATAATTTAAAATCATTAGTTAAATCCCGTGCCATAAAGGAATACACCTAAAAATAATATCCAATACCGGATTGGACTCGACAAATATCAAAATATTATCAATTATCATGACACTGACCACATGATAATACCGAACGATCTATCTGGACTCCAACATACCAGCCATAACGTGCTTCCTCATAATGTAAGGAAAATGACAGTTCAAACACCACAAAATCCCAACATCAATCTTGCATGAATCATAAAATGTCACAATCTCGGTACCAAAGAAATTCAAAGCATGTCTCCATTAGGATATAACATACTAACATTATCATATACATAATATCCTCCACAAAATCAAAATACAAATGCAGGCACAATTACAAATCTAAAAACCATTAAGTATAAATAAAATCCCTCTAAATATCTACATTCAAGCTCCCTGCAAGCAATCCATAGCCTTCTAATCTAAAAGAGTTTGAAATAATAAAATTATGAGACAAATACTCAACAAGCATCAGTGTATGTATATATATATATATATATGTATAATGAAACAAATATGTCCATAAATCAGAATAAATAAGTAAAAACCTGAAAACATGTGCGACAATCCGATACAAATCAAAAGTCAAACATGTCAAATATACAATTGTATCAAACATCCAATTACTTAAGATCCAATGTGATTTCATATGCCAAATTCGTAAGCTGTATACGAATGCCATATAGTCTAAATGTACAAAATTGTCTAAAGTCTCAAAATCCAAAATTCAAATACCAAAATCGAATAAATTTGAATATTGAGCAAATCCAGCAAATCTCAATGGTCAAACATCTCAAATGTCAAATCAAATGTAGAAAGAATATCGAAAATCCAAAACATACCAAATTTGAGAACTTGGGACCAAGAGACTAATTTTGAGGAAGTATTACACATACTTCCCAGTAACCATAGGCCAAATCCTTATTATATAGACTCATTGGCGGGCCGTCTATATAGTATTCCTAATAAATGAGGTCAAAATGTCACTTTTTTGCTACCCATGAATGATAAGTGTAATTTTTAAGTTTATCTAAATATATTAAAGCATCCGAATATATTAGTTCCGTTCAATTCCTTACAATGGTTTTCAACAAAATACCAAATCGGGTAACTCTATAACAAATGTCCAAAACTTTTCCTTTCTATCAAAAAAGTACAAAATTTTCTCTTTGGAGAAGTATAAATATAAAACTTTTCATCCTATGAGAAAGTATAAATATCAAAATAAATAACACAATAGAGTCTGACCCAAAA
>JAOVVI020008559.1:0-14125 GCA_028571085.2 Nepenthes alata
GAGCTGGCCGTTCGGGTGGTCAACGTCAGCGTTGACAGTCCTCAGCGTTGACAGTCCTCAGCCCCTACTCCAATTGGGCCGTTAAAATGTTGATCATTTTTTTTAAATTTTTGTTGACTTTTTTAGGCCTGCCTATTTTGGTATATTCATCAAAATCATAATTATTTATTTAAAATAATAAATAAAATAAAAAATACCAACCATTTAAAATTTAAAAAATATAGCGTTGCCTCAATCCTTGCGACGGGCTTAAGTCCCTGAAACCAAAAATCAGTTCCTTTAAAAAAAAAATTAAATAAAGAAAAGCACAGAAAACCAAAAAAAAAAAAAAAAAAAAAGAGATGGGGAGCGTTCGTCCTCGGCGCAGCGCCTGTGCCGTACCCCTGAGTCCATAAAAATTAGCGCTGAATGTCTCTCACCTATCCAATGGCGGCTGTTTCAATTCGCGCTTCACAATGTCCCCGTTTGAAACCAGGGATTGGATGGGGTTCTTCAAAGTCACTGAATTTTCCGAGAACAATCTTGGGCTTAAACCCCAGAAAAGATAACAATATGGGGTTCGATAAGCTGTGGGTCTCTGCAAGCAGTGTCGGGTATCAGGGCAGTGATGGTATTTTATTACCCAGTGGCCTTTCTCCTCCAATTTCCCCTTCAGAGTATGTTTTTAAAATGATTTTCTACGTTTTACTAGTTTATGTTTTAATTAATCGACTTGCCCATTTGATTTCGTGCTATTTTTCGACAGAGCGTCTTTGCTTGTTTGTGAATGGTCTTTTCATTTAATTTTTGCGAAACTAAGTGGATCGTTGTAATCATCGTAATACGAGAAATATGACTTCGTTTTATGGGTTTCCCTTGGAATTGTTTTGGAATCTTATCTCATTTTGTAAGTCATTGGTTGATCTTGTTGTCTTGGTTTGGGGCGCATTATGGATTCAGATTTTATTTTGAAACTGAATTCTTGATTTTAGACTGCTTTAAGATTTGTCAATCAAGTCAGAATGTTTGTTGATTGCTCATCGTCAAACCACAGACAAGAATCCTTTTTCTATTGCGAATTATACGCAATATCATTTGTGACCCGTCTGGCGTAGATAAGAATGGAAATGAGAAGTGAAAATGGAAACATGAATGTGTAAATGGTAACCGATGGATTTTACGTTCTTAACCTTTTTCATTCTCCATCCCTCATATTCAAACCCACATTAAAAATAGGAGAGTCGAACATCGTGAGAGAGCAGATGATGTTTGACCCTCAAATTTCATAACGGGATAATGCAATTCCCAACCAAATGCGAATGAAAATGTGAATAAATTCCACTATCATAGTCCCATTGCTTGTGTTCCACTTCATCAAGCAGGTTAGGCAAACCAACCCCATTTATAACATTGAGTGGTCTTCTACGTTGCTGCTATCTATATAACAATAATCATAGTGTCTTACTTCCCACTAAGTGGATTCGGTTTCATAATTATATTTTCGTAATTTTACTCGATTTAGTGCAATATATTTCTAGAGTATAAATAATTTTAAATATTATTTATTCCATCATTAGAAGTTTTTCTAATGTTTACATATTTCTTTCTTTTCTTTAACCATAACTAACTTTTATTTTCTCATCGGTGCTTCCTTTAGCCTATATTTTAAGCTCCCGAGCTATCTTAAATGTCATTTATTCATTTTATATTCTATAAGTGCGACGTTTAAGCATTTATAAATATTTGTATTTTTTATTCTTTTTTTTTTAGTATGACTCAATTTATCAATCTTAATATTTATATTTCAGTAATGTAATTTTTTTGCATGTTGTTTGATTGTTAGCATTCTAACCCTTAAGGTAAAGCAGGCCAGATAACCGTGCAATAACGTTTTTTAGTTTTAGATGTATATTTTTATGACAAAGTGCACCCAGTGTATTTCTTTGTTTTTACCACCCTATTAATCATTTGTATGGCCTCATTTTTATATCTGATTTCTTAAATTATGGATCCTAAATAAAGGCCTCATTATTGATTTTGACTTGTTCATTATTTTATCAAGAATTGCCTAAGTTAGACTTTATGTTCATTTTCTATATAAATCCCTTTAGATTCCACTACCTTAGTCCAATGTGTTAATTTTATTTTTATGCGTTCTTGGCTTTCATCTTTTAAAACAATATTATTCCCAAATAGCATATACCATGAAACCTCATTTTGAACATTTCTTGAGAGTACTAAGGTAAACAAGTAATGACTTAGAGTAGTCCATTAATGTACTCCTATCTTAATGGGAAAAGTTTTGGTATTTCCTCACATAGTTCTAACTTTTGTCAGTATCCCTGCATACATAGTTTTGATTATATCATTTATATGTTTTACCAACTTTTTTATTCTCTATCACCCACCATAGGACTTGCTTAGGCACCCTATTGTAAGCCTTTTCTAGATTAATGAAAATCATATATAAATAATTTTCTTTTTCCTAAATGTTTCTATCAATATTGTCAAAAGATATATAGTTTCAATAGTTGATCACCTCGAGATAAATTCAAATTGATTTTTTGACATGTTTGTTTCTACAATAATTCTTTGTTTGCTTACTCATTCTCAGGGTTTCACAGTGTGGCTCATTACTTTAATAAGTTGATAATTAGTGTAACTTTAAATATGTTCTTTATTTTTGTAATTAGGAAATAAAATATTTCTCCTTCATACATTTGACATTCTCTTATTTCGTAAAATTATATTAAATAAGTTTGTTAACCAATTTGCTTTATATTTTCATAAATGTTTTCAAACTTCAATAGGTACTTTATCTGGTCCTATTGATTTTCTATTTTTTATTCTTTAGTATATACCTAATTTCTTGAACTCTAGCTTCATGAATCTCTGTAGACTCAGTATTGATTTCTTCCTCATTAACTTCTAAATCCAGTTTTTCTATTATGTTTTTGTTTAATAGTTCAATAAAATAATTCTGCAATTTTTCCTTTATATCCTATTCTTTTATTAACATTTGATTATCTTTATCTTTTATACATCTAATTCAAGCTAGATCCATGCTCTATCAATCTCTATCAAGTTTGTATTTCTTTTTCTCCCTCTTTGAATGCTAATTTAGTGTACAACACATTATAAGCTCTAAACTTAGGCTTACTAACCGTTGTTTTTGTTAGTATTTTCTTTTCATTATATCATTCAAAACTTTATTTGTCTTGCAAAGTTGCTAAGTCATGTAACACTTGTTTTTTGTATTTACTGCCTTTTGGACATCTTTATCCCACCATAACCTTCTTATGTACGAACGTTTTTCCATCAGATTCTCCCAAGTTTTTCTTTGCTACTTTGTTAATACAATTTGCTTATTTATGCCATACATAGTTTATATTTTTTTTATCATCCACTATCCAATTGCTTTGATTAGACCTTTTATCTCTAAATTTTGCTATATTTTCTCCTTTGAAATTTAACCGCTCTCTTTGCCGGCCATTATAAGTTTCAGTCTCTCGCATCCATTTTTTAATGCTTACATCTAATACTAAGAGTCTATGTTTAGTAGTTAGACTCTTACTATGAGTTGTTTTACAATCCTTACAATACAACTAATCTAATTTTTTTAGTTGGAAAGAAATCTATTTGAGTAGTAATTGGTCTACTATTAAAAGTTATTAAGTGCACGACTTTTATTTTTTAACGTAAGTATTTAGTATTACAATGTCGTAAGAGGCAGTAAACTTTACAATCTTATCCCTGAAATAATTTTTATATCTAAAACTAAATTCGTCGTGCACCTATTCAAAACCTTTATTATGTTTTCCTGAATGACTATTTAAATCTTCTCCTATAAAAACTTTCTCATCACCATCCATCCCTAACATCACTATCCAAATCTTCCCAAAATTTGCTTTTAATATTTTTTGATAAGCCTATTTGAGGAGCATAGACACTATTAATGTTTACTATTTTGAACCCTAAGACAAGTTTGATGTATATTGTTCTGTCTCCTATTAGGACAATGTCTGCAACATTTTCTTTTAAAATGTTATTGAGCATAATACTTACCCCATTTTTTTTTTTGACATCTCTTGTGGACCATAATTCATAACCCATCTTTTTGATTTTTCTTAATTTTCCTCCTGCCCATCTAGTTTCTTGTAGACACATTATATTAATTTATCTTCTAATTATAGTATCTATTACTTTTGTACTCTTGTAATGGGTTCGTCATTCTAGGTGGCCAGTGTAATTTTGCTTTTTTAAAGCTAGTTTATTAACTTATCTACTCTTTTATAAATCACGTTAATGTTGAGTAGGGGCATGGCACATTGCAAAATGACGATGGCCTAAAACAAATTCATCCATATAAGATCTGACTAAGTTTTATATTGGCTGTTAGCTACCTACAATTTAACCCTCCTCCTATAGTAGAGTAGGGAAGAAATATGGTTAAATGAATAAAACTTAATATTTATATATTATATATATAAACAATATCAATGGAAAATTAAAATAAAACTTATGAAAATGAAGGATAAGAATTTATATGTGATGGGTATAGTTATCTTCGGCCCAAGAGGAAGTTCCATCAAGGAATCAGCTCAGAATTGAATAATGTCCCTATTGACCCATATAGTCCAAAGTGGATAGATGAGCCCATCGGCTCTGTTAGGACTGCTCACTTTCTGTGCGTTGAAGGCACATCTTCTAATGGATCGGAACGAATAACTTTCTTCTCTTAGCTGGATAGCTTAATGGACTGGGTTGCCGGTTAGGAACCGATGGCCAAATTGTATCCTCTTATTCATCCAGGCGGTTTCGTGGGCGGTTGATAGGAGAGATCAACTGCCTCTTAACTTTTTATATATCCCTCATTCCCAATAGGAGAGGGAAGGACGGACAATAAAAAAAAGATAAGCCAAATAAAAGTATATTCCTCTGTCAAAATTCCACAAGCTAGCAAGTGACAATTCCAAGACGCTTCACTTTGAGCGCATTTTTTCTTTCCTTAAGACTCTTTCCATCAAGCGCATCTCACTAAGGCCCTCTTTATAAACATTAGTACTCTCACTTTGCATCTTCCTTTTCTTTCAATATAGAAAGATGATTGAGTTGAGTGTTGGAGGATAAATTAGGGTATAAGTCCCGCCAATCCTTTGATCTTTTATTTATTGTGTTGTACAAAATTTAGATTTGAAACATACAGAGATTGGACCTACTTCAAATAGGTTGGATTAGGTGAACCGGTTCTTGGCTACCTAATTTGTACAGTAATTCGGATCTGAGAACGCATTATCAGCGTCGTCTATGGGAAACGAATAAAAAGTCTGACGACCACTTCCCTACGGAAAGCAACATGGTGAACACCCGGGCACAAATCAACATGCCGATCAGATATGCCACCTCATATGGCAACTACCCTCCCATGAGTAGTCGTGTGGATGACCATTCCAATCCCTGCGTGTGTGCACTCGCGATATGGATGTGCGACATCTCCAATGCCATCCAGACCAATTGCATACGCATGGATGAACGGTCGAAGGGGGCTCTATCTTCTGGCTCCCAAACTGTGACATCCAAGCGGAGAAATAGGGGGAAGAAGCATTCCACCAAGAAGGCCTGTCGGCCTGATGACCTTAGGATCCAAGTTGCCTCGAGTAACAAGATCCTATCGAGCCTAGAGGGTCGCCTAAGTTACAGGACTCGGGAGGATAGCCCTGAGAGGTAAAATCCTAACTATTGTGACGATATGAGGCCCTCAGAATGCGGAGCCTTTAATAGCAGGCATCCTCTAAGAGCAGTAAGCCGACTAGCTTCTCATGTCACAGAGAATTCTTTGGAGTTGATGATCTTTCTCAATGAGAAAAGGATGGCATCCCCTCCTCAAATGGAGGAGAAAGTTGAAAAAATGTGGTACCATGTGTTTGGAGGGAACGCTGGTGGACGAACCACAGTCTTATGGAGATCACCATTCATGATGGAGATCCGGACACAGCTAATCTCTCATAAGTTCAAGATGTCGGTCCTAGAACCTAATGACGGGAGCACAGATCCAATGGACCATCTTAATTATTTCCACACCCTCCTAAACTTTTAAGGCTTGGATGAGCCTGCAATGTGCCTATTATTTCCCTTAACTCTTAAAGGGAACGCTCAAGCTTGGCTCTATCGACTTTAGCCCAACTCGATTCGGACGTTTTAAGAACTGACCGACAACTTCTTGTCACAGTTTGCCTCTAGCTGAATGGAAGAGAAGCAACCATGGCACATTGCCCGTGTCAAGGAGGGGCCGAACGAAGGATTAAAGTGCTTCTTGTCTCGGTTCACGACCGAGGCCTGGAAGATACCCAAGCTAACCGATGAGGTGAAACTGAGCGCCTTCATATAGATTCTAGAGTTTGGGTATTTCGTGAAGCATCTGGCCCATAAAGGGCCACAAACCTTTCGGGTGATCGAAGTCGTTGCTCATGCTTGTATAGCAGCTGAAGAGGCCAACGAGGCAAAGTGGTCGGAGTGTGTAGACCATTTTCGCTAGGGAATGGTGAATGGAAAGAGGAAGAATGGAGACTATGTGAGCACCCATGGGCCCAGGAAACAGCTGAAGGTGGAGCCGACAACACGAAGGAAGTTCAGGCTCCTGAACCTGACTCCTCTAAATAACTCTCGTACCAACATCCTAATATAGATTTATGATTAAAAATTCTTGAAGTGGCCGAAGGCGTTGAAGAACCCAGATGGAGGGGATCAATTAAAGTATTGCCATTACCCTCAGTATGTGGGCCACGACACTGAGGATTGTCGAACACTCTAGAAAGAAATTGAAGACCTGATCTGGAAAGGTTACCTCACCTGATTTCTACAAAAACCTAGACAAACCTTCGGAGGAGCAGACGGGGATGAATCTGAGAAGCCAAGGAACCGAGTGGCAGCCATGGTCGTTAATATGGTGACAATGTGACCAATGCAGAATGATGCCCTTGATCCCCCAATATGACTGTCGACTACAAGAAGCTGAGGGTAGGAGTTATGGATGACGTCATTAGTTTTAGTAACGAAGATATGACTCATGTATCCTCTCATTCTTTCGATTCTTTGGTGGTATTTGTTTTCGTTTCTGATAGTAATGTAGACTATTAGTTAAAATGTGTATTTGTTGATAATAGAAATTCTAGAAATTTACTTTATCTTCATGTGTATTTCAAATTATGTTTAAAAAGGAGTCAAATGAAACCCACCTAGGGACCCTTGTGCTGGCTGGACAATGAGCCAGCATCCATTTAGGGGGTCGTCCAGTTGAAAGTTACATTGGGGACTTATCCGAGGATTGCCTCCAAGTTGCTTTTTTTCTTGGTAGTAGACATTCTATCGGTCTGCAACACTATCCTCGGACGTCCCTGTTTAACTTTTTTTGGGTAGTGACCTCGATCTCACACTTGAAAATGAAAATTTCCACTCCATACGGCATAGGATATGTCATTGGTAACCAAATGACCGGGCAGATATATTACTTGTCCCAGGTCACCCAGGTGCCTCCTGGCCAACCAATTGAACACTTTGACTTCTGCGATGAGACTACCTTATTATAATCCCAATCTAGAGAATCTACAGACTAGATCCCCTTGGATTTTGGTGATCCCGAAAAGTGGGTTCAAACAGGAAGTTCCTTACCGGAACCTCTTTGGAATCAGCTAATCAGCTTTCTCCGGTGGAATTTCAACGTTTTTGCCTGGACACTTGCTAACATGTCAGGAATACTGATTAGGGTAATGGTCCATAAGTTGGGCCTAGATCCCGATCATAAACTTGTCTGGTAAAAACGAAGCAATTATTTGGCTGATAAACTTGTCACTATCCGTGAGGAAGTGAAAAAGTTGCTAGATGCCAGATTTATTAGGGAGGTCTAGTAGACGGACTGGCTATCCAACGTGATCTTGATCAAGAAAAGTAATGGGAAGTGGAGGATGTGCGTCAACTTCACCGACGTCAACAAGGCATGCCGTAAGGATAGTTTTTCGCTACCGAGGATCGACCTGCTGGTGGATTCAACATCCGATCATGAACTATTGGGCTTCATGGACGCCTATTTGGGCTACAATCAGACCTTGTTGAACCTAAAAGATGAGGCACACACGTCGTTCATAACTGACCAAGGATTTACTATTACAAAGTGATTCCCTTTGGACTAAAGAATGTCGGTGCGACCTACTAGAAGCTTGTCAACAAAATGTTCGAAGCTCAGATTGGACGGAATATGGTGTACGTGGATGACATGCTCGTCAAAAGTAGAGCGACTGATGACCATATTTATGATCTGGACGAGGCGTTCAATGTCTTCCGGATGCACCAAATGAAGTTTAATTCGACTAATTGTGCGTTCTAGGTGATTTCAGGAAAGTTCTTGGGCTTTATCATCTTACAATGAGGGATTGAGGCAAACCCTGAAAAGTAAAGGCTATTGTTGATATGAATTAACCTTTGACTATGAAAGAAGTCCATAAGCTTACTGGAAGGCTCGCGACGCTCTCCTGTTTTTTTACCAAAGTCAGAAGAAAAGTACTTACCCTTCTTCAAGCCTTGAGGGGAACGAAGGTCGTTGGCTTCCAGTGGACAACCGACTGTGAAACTGCATTCCGAGAATTGGAGTATCTCTCCAATTTGTCACTTTTTACTTATCTTTAAGAAGGTGAAGAGCTGTATTTATACCTAACAGTATCTGACACCGCATTGAGCTCGGTCTTGATTCGACAACAGTCCGACGGATAATGACCTTTATATTATGTTAGCAAGGTCTTGATGGATCTGGAGACTCGATACTCATGCTGAGAGATTGGCTTTGGCACTTGTCTATTCCACCGGAAAACTTCATCCTTATTTCCAGGTGCACAAAATTATTGTTCTAACATACCAACTGCTAAAAGGAATTTTACAGAGGTGGGACATGTCCGGACGACTTGTCAAATGGGCCATTGAGTTGGCCGAATTCGATGTGGAGTTCCGATCAAGGCCAGCCCTTCCGGGCTAGGCCCTGGTAGACTTCATTGTTGAAATAACAACCCCAACTCTGGATACTGTCGATCTCGTTTAGACCGACGGCCAACAAAAGGCTCTAACATGGATATTGCACGTGGATGCATCTTCAATGCAAGCGGGCAGTGGAGCTGACATGGTCTTGAGAAAACCTAATGGGTCAGAAATAAAGTACTCAATGACCCTTGGATTCCCAGCGACCAATAACGTCGCGGAGGACAAGGCGTTGCTCATCGGGCTCCGATAAGAGTGTTCGACTAAAAACTTGATCGTTTACAGGGACTTTGAACTGGTTGTCAACTAAGTCTGATGAACTTTTGAGGCTTCCAGTCCTCAGCTTTCCAAATATCTCTCCACAGTTTGAGCCATGACTTCTGTATTCGATAGTGTGGAGGTGATCCTCATCTTGAAGGAAGAGAATGGAAAGGCATAATGACTGGAAAGGGCTGCAGTGACCGGGGATTCTGAGCAGTATGCTCGAGAAATGTCCGAAATCCTTGAAGTTCCGGGCATAGATGACCTAGAGGTAGAGATCATGTAGGTAGCCGATCTGGAAAACTGGATGATTCCTTATAGAAGATTCTTGTCCGATGTCATATTACCTGAGAATCTGGTTGAGGCCAAGCACGTGAAAAAGATGGCAGGTTGGTATACCCTTATGGAAGGGAAGTTGTACCGACATGGGCACTCCGTCCCATATCTATGATGTCTCACACTGGAAGAAGCTGACAACGCATTGGGAGAGGTACACCTCGGCATTTGCGGATCCCACGTTGAGGGCAAGAATCTCGCTTTCAAGTTTATGTGGTAAGGTTACTACTGGCCCATCATGAAGCGTGACGCCATGGATTTTGTATAGAAATGTGAGAATTGCTAGATCCATGGAAAATCACCTATCAACCACACATAGAGTTCCAAGCCATGCAGTCGCTTTCGCCGTTCGCACAATGAGGGCTCGATATTCTCGGACCCCTGCTTGTTGCATCTTGACAAAGGAAGTTCGTGATCATTGGGATCAACAATTTCATGAAGTGGGTCGAAGCCATCTATTTGGCACGAATCACTGAATAGAATGCAACAGAGTTCGTCTGTTAGAGCATAGAATGTAGATTCGGTGTTTCAGAGGTCATAGTGATCGACAATAGGACCCAATTTACTGGCAAATGGTTCACAAAATATTGTGTCAACCTGAGGATAAGGCTGGTTCATACCTCCGTTGCCTACCCACAAGCCAACGGATAGGTGGAGGTGACTAACCGTACGCTACTCTATGGGTTAAAAATGAGGTTGGAAGACGTTGGGGGCTCGTGGGTGGATGAGCTGCCATCCGTATTATGGTTCTACAGGACGACGCCTAGGGAACCCTATTGCAAGACGCCCTTCAGCCTATGCTATGGGACCGAGGCTATCATTTTAGTAGAGGTTGGACTGCCCGACCTCCTGGTCGAATGTTTTAAGGAACACCTTGACCTACTTGAAGAGGCTCGGGACATGGCACGTTTACGAATAGCAACCTAGAAGCAACAGATTGCTCGATACTATAATAAGAAGGTGAAAGCACGCTAGTTTGAAGTGGGAGATTTGGTTTTACGAAGTATAGAGGTGACCAGCAAGAATGCCGATTGAAATAAGCTCTCACCTAATTGGGAGGGGTCTTTCCTTGTCTTAGCCATTTTCCGAAACAGTGCGTACAAGTTATGCATCCAAAATAGCAAATTTGTCCTAGGATATGGAACGTTTCTCACATCAAGAAATATTACTAGTAAATTTACATATGGCTTTGGTAAAGTTAGCATGTATTATCTAGATTGCTTGTGAAGTGTGTTACATTTTATTAATAAAATAATTGTTCATTTGTTCCTGATTAATTGCTCATGTGAATGCTTGTTTGCTATCTCATGAAATTGCACGACGTAGGCTACCCTAAGTAAGGTTAGGTCCCTTCACCTATCTCTCGGACCATCATTTGGTGGTCAATTAAATTCGGTCACATTACCGAGTGGCTCTAATGTGGTCGGATTCTAAAACTTGGTCACTATACCAAGCAGCCCTCGTGAGGTTGAAAACTAAATACTTGGGGGGCTTCCTTAAGCACGAATGCAAAGAATTCCAGCTAAAGGAGATAGCATTATGAACTGACTATGGTCCAAAAAACTTAAGTTAAACACACCAAAGTTATGATACCCTCTAGCATGGCCGAGTGATAGTAGCCATGTGTGGACGAGGGTTTAAGTTATCTTAAGTGCCTGGTAGTGAAGGCTATAATGCCCAGCCATCTTGTAAACCAACATATATATATGTATATATATATGTGCATAAATAATAGAGAGAGAGAAGAAGATTGACACGATTGTCACAATATGATTTTATTCCTTTACAAAAAAAAAAGTTACATGATACAAAAAATTATTCTGGAGGTGGATCGTTGCGAGGCTGCAAGGTCTCAGGTAGAGGCTCCCAGGACTCCACATCATCTCTGGAACGGTATAGCACATCAAATCGATTTTGAGCACTAGCGTTCCTCTTATGAAAGATAGAAATACGAATGTTTGGAGCCACCATCTTTATAATGTGTCGGCAAAGACTGATGCCATCCTAGTACTTGTGCTCCATCATCTGCCTGATGTCGTTCGGACTAATGGAAGACCTAAGCTCGCTCTCAAGTTTGAAGTTTTGGTCACAGAGGAGAGCGTATTTCTGCTGAGAGACCTGCTCTTCCATGGCCCTAAACTTGTCCATCTCAATGTAATTCTGAGACAGGCGGTTGGCGTTGGAGACAAGTCGGTAAGCTAACTCTTGCAACCACAAATGGAGAACGTTAGAAATAACAAAAAAATAAGAAAGAAACTCAGGAGATGCTTGTCCGGTACCACAAGGAAGGATGAGCTCTCTATGGGAGTATCACTTGTGGGGACCTCCAGAACCTCTTGGACCTCTGGTTTCGAGGGCTCTGCACCGGCCACCTCAGCTGTCTCAATATCTCCTTTGGCTAAAACCTCCCCTCGGACCTCTGGCACAGGGGGCTCAGAGCTAGGTGCTTCGATTGCTCCATCGGCCTTAGCTTCCTCATCGACCTCGGACACAGGAGCCTCTAGGCATGGCACGTCGACCATCTCGACTCTTTCCTCGGCCTTGTCCTCATCTTTAGCCTTGGGCACTAGGGGTTTGGAAGGTCCCTTAGCAAGCTCAACAACAAGTTCTGGGACGGCCACCTCCAGGATACTTGCCTCTAGAGCCTCAACCTGAGGTACCTCCTTGGCCTTCCCAGACTGTCTCGTTTATCCAAGAAGCCCCCTCGGAAAAGTTGGCAGGAAGATCAGGTAGGGGCTCCTTAGACAAAGATGGTTGGACAGCTGACTCCCCGTATGAAGCAAGGGTTGGCGCTGGGATAGGCTCGTCCCCTGCACCAATCTTAGGGTCGTCCCTAGCCAAAGCAATAGGCTTCGAGGGCTCACGACCCTCATCAAATCTGATGGCCCCAGATGCTTGGGCCGTTGGAGAAGGAATTGGGTCCACCTTCTCCGACGACCTCTATGCTCTTACTAATTGACCGATGGTGGCTTGATTGTCTTTGGAAGGAGAGGACTTGGCCGAGGCCTCCCGACATTTGGGCGCCTTATTAGAAGGCTCACTTATGTGTAGTGGCCTCTGCTTTGTTTTCAGTTTCCTTTTGGGGGCCGACGGCACAAGAGGTGCATCTGACCCCTCCAAATATGGTTCCTATTTTGCTTGTGCCAGAGCTTCGGCTAACAACCACTGATTTTTTTTATTTTCATTAAAGGAGTTGGCTTTTTCCTTGATGTGATCTGCCAATGCCTTCACTGATTCCTTCTCGTGCTTGAGCACCTTAGTACTAAAGGATGCTCCAACTCGACCCGATTCGTTGGAGAGCTCCCATCCAGAGGGAGTCGCCAAGAAAAAGAATCGATCTTTCCACCTTTTAGTTGAGTCAGGGTTTCTCTTGCTCAATTCAAATTCAGGATGAGGAGAGATTGAAATCCAATCTGCTCCATGATGGAATGGAAAGATTATCTTTACGGCCTTGGTGTTGAACCCCAGGTCGTGGTGGCGTGTGAAGACGCACATGGAAACTAGATAATCGACGGTGTTTGGTTGCAACCTTGCAACTAGAATGTGCAGAGCCGCTATGATCCTATATGACTTCGGCGCCATTGGAAAATTGAGCCCTCCTTTTAGATTAATCTTGTAGACCATGATATACCCTTCCGGTCGGGTACAAGCTCTGCTACCCACTCTTGGCAAAAGATACACCATAGAGTTCGAAATCCTATACCGAGTATGGAGGAATTCGACATTAGCTGAAGTAAGAATTGACTAGATGTTTTTAACGTTGGGCGCCATGGAAGAAGATTAAGAAGTTTTGAGGCAAGAAGGAGATGCAGAAAATTCATAGTGAACGAAGAGCAACAAACTTTCAGAAGAAGTGCAGGAATGGCAAATTCGAACAATTTAAACGAAGCCTCTCGGATTGAAACGTCGTTGTAGAAAGAAATTCAAAGGACGCGGTTCATCATGGTTGTGATACGTGTTAGCACCTCATGGACTATACGGCATGGCAATTGCCCGAAACCAGTAATGATGATTGACAATTGTAAGATGCTTCACTTCGAGTGCATTGTTTTTCTTCTTAAAAAAATTTCCATCAAGCGTACATCACTAAGGTCCTCTTTATAAACATTAGCACTCTTACTTTGCATCATCTTTTTCTTTCAATATAGAAAGATGACTGATTTGAGCGTCGGAGGATAAATCGGGAAGTGAGTCCCACTAATGTTTCGACCTTTTATTTATTGTGTTGCACAGGTTCCAGATTTGAAGTATACGGAGACCGAACCCACTTTAAATCGGTTGGATCCGGTAAACCGGTTCTTCGCTCCCTAATCCGTACAGTAATCCGGATTCGAGGACGTATCAATATGGATAGCATAAAGATATTTGTTAACTAAATAAAAAGGGAGAAATGTGGGAAAATGGCTTAGTGCTTTGTGAGTACTAAACACTCATATTTATAACATTATATATGGTATGATTACGATGTTACCCTTTACCTTGATAATACGTCCTTTTGAAGCTAGTATGTATATTATATGTGTAAAGC
>JAOVVI020008560.1:0-14124 GCA_028571085.2 Nepenthes alata
TAAATGCATTCATATAACATATAAACAGTTGGCTCGAAAATAGTTCGAAACCAAGAATATACCTCCCTTAGGGCGCTGTTCACTGTCTTCTCCATATGGCGGCTACTGTTCATGCCTTAAATTTTTCATTTTTTATGGAACACGAGATCCCTTTAATTGGCCAAAATTTTTTTGTAACAAGTTATGCTACTATATGTACAATATTTATGTGTCAACCTAGTGATTAAAGAATCCAAGAATTCCGAGAAAAGGGTAATTTTCACTTGTCTGGATTTCCTTGTCAACGTAGCAACAGTGTAGAGAATGGATAAGGTATCACCAGAGAAAATACCATCACTTGCTCAAACAGAGAAAGAGAGAAAGATGAGATGTATTATTATTCAAGATGCAAAGAGAAAGATGGAGTGATTTCATGACGAAGATGAAATATCTTTTAGATTGTCCAGATGGAGAGGTTGGAGTCCTCGGATGCATGTGAGAGAATTGAGAGAGTGGGAGACGTAACTAAGATGTTATTTCAAAAAAAGAAAAAAAAAACACACCTTGGTTCCATTCATGCATCACCAAGAATCATGGGGGAAAAATAGGGGCAACTGTACATGTTTGGGTGGAAAGGGGCATGAATTTGGTTTCCAATAATTCTTTTGACAATTAATATTAATTAAACTAATTTTATTAATTATACACAATATATAAACACATATTATTATCATAGTAAGTTTCAATTATTCTAAGATACCGAAAATACTTATTGACTGTCGATAAAAATAGTTGCCAAAATAACTTTCTGATGTTCCTAAGAATCTGACAGGTTCGCCTCTTCACGAAATTAATCTAACTTCAACTTTAATTAATCGCTCATTAATTATTATCATTAATGACTACCGCAGGCCAAAAGTCCAATAAACACTAATCGAAATTCCAGGGTGTTATAGTATTAGTATTAACTATAGTAGGCGATACTATTAATATCGGACGTATTTGTCATAGTTTTTTTTCCTAGTTGGAATTGGGACATATGTTGGATATTGGCTGATATACTCTAATATATATTTTAACATATCACGATTTTGCCTTAGGATCGGCGAATATTGGTGGGTCCAATGTAGTTATTCGGACTTATATTTGGCATATCGACCGTTTTTACATATTGGCTGATATTTGGCACATAGGACAATATTTCGTTCCATTTTGAGTGAAGGTGTACAGGATGCCATTTCTTGGACATTTTGTGGATTATGGAGAAAACAAAAACAAGGGGCTTCTGAGGGTGTGGATTTGGATGTAGACCCAGCAATTCGGGGTGGGACATGTGCTTGTGACCTTGAATCTTTCGTAGCTTCAGTTTTTCCTCTTTTTCTCTTCTCAGCAGATTGTTCCATTTTGTTTATATGCGTAGAGAGAGGTGGTACCTTTCTTGTTGCATTTTATTTGAACAATTAATTGACTTGCCAAACGCATCTATATAATTATAAGCATTTTCCTCTTACCCAAACTTTTTGTCTTGATAGTTCAATATTTGTGATATGTAACATCTTCTTTAAGGCGACGATATTTTAATTAATTTAGACTTGTTTTCAAGTTGGTGTGACAAAGCTGCATGAACCTGTCAGACCACAGTTCATATTTAATGTAGACCAGCTGCAGTAATTTGAACATGACTAACATAGCGAGAGCTTGCTGCTTGGTTTTCCTTTATATCTCTGATTTCTCCTGAATTGGATACTAAACCTTGTAGTCTATGTTCTTTGACAGGGCTTGCAAACCTGCTTGGTGTCTTTGTTATCAAGGTATCTATGTTCATTGGTCCTTTCTGCTTGTACTGTTCAGCTATCAATGATGAATAGAGCTTAATACAAACTATAAAAAATATAGCTAAATTATGCAATTTTGGAGTGAATTTTTTTCATCACTAGATGGAGGAACTTTTTCATAGTGAATATGTCATGTATTCTAGATTTGCCCTTCCCAACTGCCTCTTCAATCTTCTTGAGAGCTTATAATCTGCTAGGTTACATAACAAAAAAGAAATATTCTAGGTCAGTCAATTGCAGTTTTTGGACCTTTTTTATAGACTTACATATTGCACATCCTGGTTACCTTTTGGCCACTCTTCTTGGCCCCAAAATCACACCTTTGGAATGGTGGCCTCTTCATGGTGGTTATCTAACTTGAAACAGAAGTTTAGCAGGCAGTGCTTGCTGCATTTAACTTAATGCATTTTAAGGTTCTGTAATTTTTTGATAACATAATAAGCTTTAGAGCATGGTATGATTTGGTGATCAAGTGTGCAATATTACTCTTTTACTTTGTTCGTGCATATGAAAATGAAGTTTTATATATGTTACTTGAGATTCTGATATGCAGGCGCACAAAACTTTACCACCCACACACACACACAGCCAAATACTACAGTTAGACTGTTTTTCTAGGAAATGCTTTCTCGCAGACATTCCCGAATCTAAGTTCACTAGATCAAGCAATAAAGAGACGCATGTATTGGTAGGCAATTATAGACATGTGGGAACCTTTTCCATTATTTGAACTCCTATCTTTGAATTGTCTCTTAGGAGGAAGAAAACAGCACTTCTTTTAAGCTACATGTGTGCGGAACATGCTCTCTTCTTGATCTCATCTGTATAGACAGCTGAGTTGACTCTTGCCATACCAACCTCCAAAGTATCGGTACCAAGATGTCATGTCATTGATAAGTATATCAAGTTCACACTTGAAAGACAAAACTCGTAGGTGCAATTCCCGCTTAAGTGTGTTTTTTTATTATGCCTATGAGCTGGTATTTTTCAGCCTCACTCTCCCATCTGTAGGAAGGAAAAAAGAACAAGTGGAGAAGTTATGCCAAAATTCCAACTTTCACACGTACGCAGATGTGCACATACACTCACTGATATATATACCCATAGTAACAATCACTCTTCCTGGGATGACTTGTCCTTCTCATGATCAAATGTGAAGTCACTGCGTGTTAGTATATATCATAGTAATGCATAATATTGAAGATAACGCATGTTGATGGCCATTGTATTGATCACAGTTTTCTGCCTTGCACCATCTTCTGCAGTTCTTTTCAGATATTCCTGAATACATGTAATTATAGAAAGGCGGTCTAACGGAGAAATGAATATAGTTTCAGGCGGTTTGAACAGGCTCGAGGATCCTTTGTTGAAGTGCCTTTCTTGGGAGCAGTCTCATATCTGACTCTGGCTGTTTCTCCATTCTGCATAGCTTTTGCTGTTGTTTGGGCTGTTTATCGCCGTGTATCTTTTGCTTGGATAGGTCAAGATATCCTTGTAAGAATGAATATCTTATCATCTTCGATTCCAATAGCAGTTCACTTAACTTTTCTGTGATTTCTCTGAACTATGTCACTACACGTGGAAGCATCCCCTAAGTATGTTTGTGTTTGTCTACTTATCGGGTCTCTCTATTATATGGACCTCCTCCTTTTGAATGAGTAGGATAAAGCAGTCTTGATGTGGTGTTGAGCATTTAGTTTGTCTTTTGATGAAATTATTTTCCTAAATTGTAAGGTAGTGGCAATACGATTTGAGTACTGTTAAACTTTTTCCATATGTTTGGCTATCATATGAATCCATCAATTAGGATTAGAAGTTGGATAGATAAATGGTAAAGATTACATCAAATAATTTAAGCAACTATCCAATGTCCATCATTCATTTGTCCAACTTTTAATTCTAGTCATAGAGTTTAAGGGAGCCTAAAATATTGGAGGACCTTAGCAGCTCTCATATGATTCAATAAACTAGATTTTGATCAATTTCATTGCTTGTTCAGACAAGGAAGGTTGCGTGTAACGAAGGATCTAGTATTTTGTTTTTATTCTCAGCATGTGACCAAATATCACTACGATAATAATGCTGTTTGTGATTCTAAGAGGCATCAACACTTCTGCCGGGCTAGCTTGTCAATGTTGGACATTCTTTGGCATAGTGGAATATTTTATTGTTTTTCTTTTTGACTCTAATATGTTTTGGACATGCTTGGCTATTATGTAATTTTCTCAAAAAGTTGGATTTTTTATATAAATTTAAAAAATTAGAGTAATTTAAGAATTTAGAAATAATTGAAAATCTAAGCCACCGTTGTTTTTTCATAATGTGAGGTATGTAATAGCATAGCTCCTTTGGATGATAAAACAAGAAATCTATATTTTTTATATATAATTTAGTTATAAAAAAAAGTGGTGTTGCTAGATCACATTATAATGTCTCAAAAAAATACAAATTTTAGTTAACGTGCCATCTGCATATCATGTCCCCAACTATAGAAAGATAACTTGTCGATACCATGTTTGTATCTATACTAAGCTTACAAATATTGAGTGTTTAGACTTTCGAAGGGCATTGTTGTCCCTCTAGAGTGTACAATTTACTTGGTTGCCATTTAGAAGTAGCATTTTTGTTTAGGAAGACAATGAAAGATAGTTGAAAGTTGAAGTACTTGCAATCATGAATGAAAATATTTCTACTGGTAATGACTGTATCAGGCAAACAATGTTTTTTGCAACCATACCAGAGAGGAAAATAGCTGCCAATATATTTGAAAATGTTGGATGCATCGGCCAATACACTATGATATCTCGTTTATACGACGATTCATCATGATTTGTTGAGATGTCAGGAAATATAAGTATGGGGGGTAATACTAATAAATACCGGTCATTGTTTTGCATGTCGATCTATATTTCATTCCATGCTAGCTGCAATAAAAGTCAGGAAATACATCAATGAGGAAATTTAACTTGATTGTGATAAAAGCGTAATGAGGCCGCATACTTGCATTAAGTGTAATTGAAGGATTAGTGACCCTTCATACTAGTGATGTCTGTGTCTATTTGCATTCATAGAAGGCATCTCTAAAGACAGTTGGCATTTACATTGTAATTAGCTAAGAAATGATTGCAAGAACATTGGCCTTTGCTTTTACATTCATAAAAAGCTCCTTATTTAAAATATTTAGTATTTTGTGATAAATGAATTGTGATAAACTAATCCTTCATTTTATCAGGGTATCGCATTGATTCTCACAGTGCTTCAGATTGTTCGTGTACCTAATCTCAAGGTGATGATTCAAGAATTGTTATTTTCCATGCCTATATATTTATTTATCTAATGCATGAGTCAGATCTAGCTTGATGCGGGATGAGTAGTTTGGTGATTGCTGCTAATTTGATCCGCATGTGGTTGCCTATTCAAAATAAATAATCTATCCATATTAGAATCCTTTTTTTAGGAGTGTTATGTTCTTCGAGCATCTTTTCAGAGAATCTTGATTAATTAGGCTGCCATTCTATCTCTCCTTGGGCTATTCCATCCACAAACACAAATTTTATGGCTAACTGATATTACTCAGCATATTTAGCTATTGCATTTCTTTATATATAGAACCAATTCTGTGATTTAGCGTAGTATGATAGATCTTTTATAAGCATGTATTCCTCCGGGGGCAATTGGGACATGGACATAAGCATGTATATCTCATAGTGCTCTATGAGGTAGAGCACTCAATGGGCTAGGGTGGCCCCATTTTATCTTACCAACCCTGGGAAAAATCTGAATATATACCTATATCGTTTGTACAGGCAAACATTCTCTTGAACAAAAGACAAATAGCATAGCATTAGCTTCTATTGAACAAGCTCAACCTTAAAAAAAAAGTTGGTAGGCGGAAGAAGTGTTGAATGCTTCAACTTGGCCACAAAATTCTGGTTTGTACAATAATGTTGTAGGATAACTGAAGGTTTCAATATTGTTACCCCTCTATATGTTCAAAGTAACATCATGTATGTTAGAGAAGCTCATATAGTAGTAGATAGTGAAAAAACCCCTATAAAAAGGATACACAGTAAACTATGCAAGAGTAAACAGTATGGATGCTCAACAGGTGCAATATCTCGAATGAGAGAATAAACAACAGAGAAAACATCATTTCTTCAGATAACTACAAGTTTTAATATTATATTGAGCCATGGTCCAAACAAAGGGGGGGTCTTTGAGCAGAGAAGAATGCCTAAAGATTTTTGTGAGGAACTAGTATAAGATTTATTCTGATTATCTTCTTTGCTATCAGAAAATCAATAAAGTCTTACTAGCATTAGTCTTGTTCCACAAAGGTCCTTGAAAGTGTTATCTGCTTCTGGTGGCACCACCTTCATAAACAGCTGTGAAGAATGCCTTAATCTCATGTAGGTGGTCATTTTGAGTAACCCTTTCAAGATGTTTCCATGTGATCTGCTTCGAATGACTCTAACGATAACCTCTTTCCTTTTTATACATACCATAATGACATAAATTGATGAAAATATCTATATCAGTATCGATCGTGGCCATATCGATATCAGACATATCGGATAATATGTATCAGTATCGAATATATTTGAAGAATTTTTTTTCTAATAATCATAAGCTAACGAGGCTATCGGTTGATATATCACAATATATCATCGATATGGAAACATTTATTGATGTCGTTATGGTTTTGGGGGGCCTAATACTAATCCATATTTGCTGATATTTATTTCTATTAAATCTTGTAAATATAACACAAGCGGGTAACATGGCACATGTTTCTGTGCAGAATCTTTTGTATAATATTTCTGAACTGATGCAAAGAGCTTCAAGTGTTAAGTCTGTGAAAATCATACACCATGAACCTGTTCTTTTGAGATACTGCCGTAGTATATCTAGTCATCAACGGATGTCATTTCTCATATTGGATAAAAGTGCAAATCTTTGTGAAGTTGACACTGAATAATGAAAGGTTTCTAGGATATATGATGCCTAAGCTTTCCTGTTCCTAGCAATGCATAACACTAGCATCTCTTGATTTTCAGGTTGGAACAGTCCTCCTCAGCTGTGCATTCCTCTATGACATATTTTGGGTGTTTATCTCCAAGGTGTGGTTCCATGAGAGTGTAATGATTGTGGTGAGTACTTTATTAAGTTCTTTCTTCACATCATTATTGTATGAAAATATTGGTTCAGTTGTGGCTATATCAAGTTATACGTGTTGATGTTGGGCATATAGGACCTTTTTTTTTAGTAAATCTGAATCCATGAGGCAAATAACGGCTGTCATATTAAAAATTTCGGGTACATCAACTGATATTCAAAACATGATATATCACAAATACTGCATCATAGCGTGGTTTTCATGCATTATTAGGGATGCCAGATGCTGATATTTTATTCCATAGTCTCAAAGCTGATCTTTATCCCATAATTTGCAACCTGGGAACCAGAACTTGGATCTTTGTCCCTTAATTTTTTTGTAAATCAAAATCTGATAGACAAATATTAGCCATTGTATTAGAGAATATTAGATGAATCAGCTATTATTTGGAACATAATATATCATTGATGTTGTAATATATAGTGATTTTGTTGTAATATTGGGGTGCTTGATTGTAAGGTTCGAGTTCAAATTTTATTTAATCATGATTAATTAAATTGAGATAATTAAAGTTGATGTCAAATGAGGAAGAAAATTGGGTCAAAAGTCAATTTTGAACCGGATTTTTATGCATTTATGGATGCCTAATCAGCGTCTGATGTGCACCCAATAGTGGGTAGGGAGGTTGCGCTTGACTAGCGCGTGAGCAAAATTCGAACACACTTTCCAGATTAGCCCGCTCTTGATACATGCTCGAAGGACACCCGAGCACATTGAGGCAAAATGCCAGCACTTGATATACGCTCGATGCAACGCTTTTGCACCACTGAGTTTGGCCGTGGCTCCTGATATGCACCTAATGCACACTCGAGCGCTACTCTGCTATATATACATATCCGGCTAATTTTCGGTCATTTTATGCTAGAATTTGAGAGAAGAGAGAGGAGGAGAGAAGAGAGAGAAAGAGAGAAGAAGTTAAAGAAGCTAAATTCAAGTAAATCCAAGCAAGATTTTTGATAATTTAGACTTAAGGCAAGTGCATCTCCAAGCCCTTCCTTTCTTTGTTGCTATTCTTTCCTCATTTTTTCAAGTATTTCTTATTTTAAATACTCATATATCACATAATTTCCTAGCTAAATTGTTTAAACTTCACATGCAAGAACCCTCACTCTCACTTTTCCCTATTTTTATGAAAATTATATTCTTAGTTCATATACATTAGTTTAACAAGGCATTTTTTTCTAAATATATTTGTGCATGTGTTGATAATCTATTTTGATACTTATTATGACATGAATTTTGTATATAATATTCTTACATGCTTATAATCATTAAGTATATGTTCTGCATGTTCTTGAATTTTATAAAATTGTTTATGCAAGCATGTTATTTGAAATGAATTGATAAAATGTCACCATGTTACTGATTTTTCTGCAACTTTTTGATAGTGTAACATTACATGTTTTTAAACTAAGCATGTTCGAGATTTTGTAGTAAATTATAGCATTTCATGATAAGGAATTTAAGAAAATTGAAGGAAAACTCTACAATATGTTAAATAATTAAAAATATTTTCTCCAGATTGAGAAAATTCAAGGATTATCAAGAATTGTGTAGATTTTTCATATATCTAAGTATCGGACCATTGTAAAAAGTTTAGCGGGTGGTATATTATGGTATACATTATTATATTATAGTGGTGATCGATACTTAAACCTATCATCCTTAGGTGAAAGCGGCGTTCGGCCCTATTTATAGGAATATATTTATGACGGCCCACCTACAAGTCTTGAATAGCGTAGAACTTTTGGTTATGTGGAAAAAAATATAACTTGAGTTTCGATTATCCGCTTATTTAGTCGGTAAGGCCTTACTAGCCCTTGATTCCTAATAATTCGCATAATTGAGTGTAGATTTCATAGCACCATTTGAATAAGAACATAAAAAGGAAATTTGAAAAGCTGTGTATATTATCATGGAAATTCATAGCATTCCATTAAATTTGATTAATTGTTCCTTCCAGCATGTTTTTATGTAAATTGTATGTTTAATTATGGAATTATATGCCTTATTAAACTTTTGGCTTATTCTTACTTTTGTTTTTCACTAACTCTCTTCAGATTAGTAGCTCGAGCACTTGTAGGATAAGTAGGATTGAAGGAAGAGATGACCGAAGAGTTTTTGTTTTGAGTAGTTGGATATTTGATGATGTATTTTTGTTTCTAAATAGTAGTTTAATGTTTATGCTATTCAGACAATAGTTTTGTATAAAAGATAATATGATATCGCAAATGTGTTAACTCTAATTTATGTTGTTTAGACGTATTTCTTGACATATATTTTGATGTCTTGGTATAATAGGTGTTTTGAAGCTACTTTTGGGTGTGGCATCGTTTAGGCCCTTTAGTTTGGGTACTGGGACAGGACACTAAT
The DNA here is from genome assembly GCA_028571085.2 of Nepenthes alata. Lineage (NCBI taxonomy): Eukaryota > Viridiplantae > Streptophyta > Magnoliopsida > Caryophyllales > Nepenthaceae > Nepenthes > Nepenthes alata. The sequence continues at coordinate 9,364 of JAOVVI020008560.1, forward strand.
AGTTATATTTCATTCGATAATCTCAAAGCTGATGTTTGTCCCTAAATCTACAACCCACATAAATTTTTGTGGTCCCTAAGTAGGTTGCTCGAGGCGATAGGAGTGGAGAAGATGGCATCCCAATGCTGCTGAAAATCCCACGAATGTTCGATCCTTGGGGCGGTTACAGTATTATTGGATTTGGCGACATCATTTTACCGGGACTATTATTAGCCTTCTCATTAAGGTCTGAGCATCCTTCTTTCATTAACCTTCTCGCTAAGGTCTGAAAATTTATGTGCATAATTATTTTGTTGTTCAGTTTAAATCTGTGAACTTGAGAAGAGTCATTAAATCCTGAATAATATCGAATGTGGATGGAATATCTGAGCTGATATTCAGTGATTAGGGAAACTAGATTCTGAATGCAAGGGAAATTTCCAAATAACAGCATCAACAGGATGTAGTGCTACTTGCTTGTCATTATGAACATAGAAGCCACATGTTTAGAAGATTTTTTAGAAATTGTACTTGTAAAAGATAAGATGTGAGAATTAGACTATGAATGCTAAGGGAATTTCCAATTGGCTCTCTGTGTTTTACCATGATAACAACATTGACGTGCTTCAGTGATACTTCGTTGTCATCATGCATTTAGAAGTTGCAAATGTAGAAGATTTTTTTAGAAATTATACATGTATGAGATAAGAGAAGATAATGACATTTAAGGAGATTCAAACACCTAAAATGCATGTTAGATTAAGTACCTAAGAGGATAGTGTAAGCTAATTGCGGTTAGAGAAAAGAAAAAAAGAGATAGACGTAGACCTAGAAGAATTGGGAGTAATGTGATAAATATGATTTAAAATTACTTCTACGTTAAGAGAATATTGTACTAAATCGAATAGAATGGTGAGATCTATTTGGTTGTCATCATGCATTGAGAAATTACACATTCAAAGATCTTTTAAAAGTTGTATTTATAGTAGATAAGATGAGGAAATAACTTCTAAAGAGACTTGGATACTTAAAATGCAAGCCAAATGAAACATTTTGTGATAAAAAGTGAGCTAGCTGTGGTCGGAGGAAATTAAGAGGTAGACCTAGGAGAACTTGGAATGATGTGATACAAAATGATTTGAAACAGCTTCTACTCTATATTAAATCGAGTGAAGCGATGAAATTTGATTTATATGACCAAATCATTTAGTAAAACTTGAGACTTTATTGTTTTATTTGGGTCATAACTGGTACATTAATTGAAATGTGCAGATATGATTGGCTGGCGAACAAGAAACTACGAGGTGGATACTTCTTGTGGGCCATGGCAGCCTATGGGTCGGGTACGAAATAAACTTCTAGTGTTTCTACTTGCTACCTTCATGCAAATCCAGCTATATGTCAAGCGATGATGCTACTTCTTACCTTTCCTTTTCCCTGTTCCACCTTTCCTGTGGCCGGGTTTTCTTTTCTATTCCTTTGTGAAGCTCTTACTTGCATGTGTTTGCAGAGAGCACATGGGAGGCTATTACCCATAGGGAAGGTACTTGATCATAGATAAAAATATTGGAATCAATATTGGTAGCAATATTAGTCACGACTGTAATGGTATTTGACATATCAAACAATACGTATATGTATCGGATATATTAGACAAAAAAAATTTCTGAGAATTGTAAGATGATAGAGAAATATCAACCGGTATTTTGTATACTAGTCAATATATTGTAATACCGTAACATATCATGATATTGTTGCTGTATTGAAAAATATCGACGATGAGGACCCGCAATTAATACATATCGCCTGATATTTTCACTTATCTTGGCTAGTGAAGCCCATATTTGCTCAACCATGGACCCATGATGCTTTACATTGTGTAGATAAAAAGGGATAGTTTGATGCACGAAGCTGTGTGAGATTCAGAGAGGGGTCGAATTCCATCAGATTTATTATATATTACATTACTCAAAAGGCCGCTTTCTACAACTCAATCCCCTGACACTAGTTCACACAACAAGAACACTATCCCGATTGGGTATAGATAAAAGCATTAATATGAAATGTTCTCTAGAACGGATTTCTGTCTTTAATCAACTTGGGTAGGTCTGAGCTATTGAAGGGAAAATATCAGTATATGTATGAAGATATCAGTATATGTATTAGTTGTTGCCAAATTGATATCAGACGGGAAAAAAATGGAATTTGTCCCGATTGGGTATAGATAAAAGCATTAATATGAAATGTTCTCTAGAACGGATTTCTATTTTTAATCAACTTGGGTAGGTCTAAGCTATTGAAGGGAAAATATCAGTATATGTATTAGTTGTTGCCAAATTGATATCAGACGGGAAAAAAATGGAATTTGTGGGGCAAATATCAGCTAATATATAAGAAAGTATCAGGCGCATTGGATATTAAATTGCGGTAAGACAACATATCACGATTTTATGGTGAGATTGAGATTAAGTTGGAAAGTAGTATTGTGTCTCCAACTGTTTCAACACGTCCAGTTACTGACACAACTAGTGATGAAACTCTTTGCTGCAGGTCTTCTGATAACGTATGTGGCTTTGAATATGATGGATGGACATGGCCAACCAGCTTTGCTTTATATCGTCCCGTTCACACTCGGTAAGTAGCAAGGAATCGGTTTATTGTCCATTCTATTCTGGGAAAATATGTAAGAAAAAAAATTTAGAGGAAGGATTTATATGTGTTTTAATGTTTGAAAAACTACAAGAAAAAAAAATTAAGTAAAACTAATCATTTTTATAGAATTTCACTTTTCACTTAATATTTGTTTGTTTTTATTTTTTTATTTTTTAAATTTTATCAGATCTAGACAAACCATTGGTGAATTCTTAGCTGGGTTTTTGGCATTTGGCTAATGCCCTCTAGCCCGTGTTAAGAGTATTTTACCATTTATGTTTTTACTACTGCACGTTTTCAAAAAATAGAGTTTTTGTTTATATAAATTAAAGAAAATTAGAATTATTTGATAATTTAAAAAAAAAAAATTTTAAATATAACCGCTGTTGCCTATTTCTGTCTTCATTATGCACGGTATTTTATAGCACCCTTCTATTGTATTTGGCCCTCTTGCATATGTTTAAACCTACGAATTTTTTCAGGGACAAAGAAACAAAAAATATGCAATTTTTATTGATATATTAGTATAAATTAGCAATATTAATCAATTAAATCTTCATAATTCTAAGTAAACTGTGAATTTTAGTTGACTTGTTCTATACATAGTGTCATTATTCTCGTAGAGGTCATGTTCATGGCTAGGGTCAAAGTTTGCTCCTTGGTTGCCCATTCCGTTTTATTACTACCCACAAGCAGCAGCCGCCGTCACCACCACCGCCGCCGCCGCCGCAATATAAAGATTATTGATTTCTTTTTCAATTGAGCACAATCTCTTCCGAATCTAAATCAACATGCTCGAGGCATAGGTAGTCTGAGACTAATCATTTCCTCGTCTGCTCTGATATGGTAGTTTGAAGTCTAGCGTGGTACATCCGATCAAAATCGTGTGATTATTTCATCAATGTGTGATTATTCGCGTGCAAATTCTGCAGGCACGATGTTGACGTTGGGACACCAGAGAGGCGAGCTTAAGGATCTATGGACGAGGGGAGAACCGCGAAGGCCGTGCCCCCATGTTCAGCTTCAAGCTTGTCAATGAAAAATCATAGGAACTGATGTAATGTGAATTTGATGTTTAGAGGGATTTTGAGGAAGGTTTTTTAGGTTGTAGGAATGTTGATGATAGAAATGGTCTTTATATTAGCCTGGGGCATCCCTTTTTTTTAGGGGTTTCATGTGGAATCAATGTACGGTTGCTAAAATCATAGGAACTGCTCTGTCATTTGTGTGAATCCCCCCCACGTCTCAGCTCAGCTTGACCTAATAATCTTGTACCAATTCCAAATGGAATTGAAATATCGGTCGATCAGTATTAGTATTAAAAATTTATAGTATCGAATTATCTCATTACTATAAATTATTGTGATATGTTTCCGTATCAGTAAAATATCGTGGTATCAGTCTATATTTTAAATATCTAATACAGAAAATTATCACGATATGCCTTCATGCTCGTGAAATATTGGGATATATCGATCTAAATTTTAAATAGAGTAACGCGTGACAGGCGCCTGTTGAATGCATGTGTGCGGTTTCCAAAATAGGGTCACTTGAGACGCACCCAAAAGACGCTCAATTGGTAAATGTTCAATACTTAAGGCATGCTTGAGGGAACTCCCATGCGCCGAACACGATAGGCGCATGCTCTAGGTGCACTCAAGTGCCGGTTCACAGTAGAAAGTGATGTGTTTTTAGAGTACTCAAAAATCATTTATCGTATAAGGAGCATCGTATAGAGAGAGATAAAAAAAATAGATAAAATAAAGATATTCTGTATTCGATTAATATTCAATTAGAATTCTGTTTTTTATCAATATCGGGTACACTATTCTATAGTGAATTTTTTGAAAGTATTTTATTTGTTTGTTATTATTTTATTTATTTTTAATGGGCTGTTAAATATGTTGAGATGATCGCAATTAACCATTTTTTATTCGTGATTGTAGTGAACGAATTTCAGATGATTTATGTGTAACTGATATCATTATTATAATATATTTATTTATAATTTATCTCGTAATTTTTTTTAGTTAAAATATTTTTTTCACATTTAAAAATATTATATATTATTATATTTTTTATACTCATAAATTTAGTAATTGCTATTTAATAGGAGGTTAGAATTTTTTT
>JAOVVI020008561.1:0-14124 GCA_028571085.2 Nepenthes alata
GCCTTGGAGTTAACTCTGATCCCATAATTTTAAGAATTGTAAGATAAACCTTGATATCATTATGGAAACTCTAGAATTATGTTTTCCTATATTTCTTGTGGAATGATGCCTTGGGATAAGTGGGAGAGGAATCCCTAGTCGGGATTATTTTTTTTCCATTAGTTGAAATCAGCAATTGAAGGTCTTTGTTTGAGAAATTGTGAGTATTGCCTTGGGAGGTAGCTTTGTCTAATAAATTAGGGGTCAGAATGGTTATGTTATGATGGAAGCTAACCTTGGGAATTTTACAAATGGATAGGTTTGTCTAAGGATTTTTTAAATGAATTTCAATATCTTGAGAAAAACGAGTATCGATACTGGTAGCGAATGCTAAGGGCCTATAGGCTTAATATGCTTTGGTGCCGTAAGGGACATGTGACGAAATGGATCCTAATCCTCATAGGACCCTCCGTCAGACAGATACATAACAGAATTCATTATTTAAATCATTTAACATATGCAAAAATTTTGGCAGAGTTTCCTTTATATCCAGACCAGAACCAAATGTACAACCTAAATATATAATACCTGTACAAGCACACAACTAATGGAATACCACAAGTTCTCCTAAAAATGCATTCACAGGACCACAGATATCATCCATGGTTTTAATTCAACAATCCTATTAACTATATTACAATTCAAACAATAGATGCCATCTAGAACCTGTACATAATCCAGAAAACATATAGTAGAAGAATATATATCCTTAATAGAAGCCTGCGGAAGCATAAATACAGTTCTAACATAATATAATACATATCATAACCATTTTTATATAATCCGCCTTCAAGATTTAGATATTTATAATAACACCATCACAGTCCCAAGTCTTCAGAAACTCTAAGGCTCTAGATCTTCCTTGCTAGCTCTAGTTAGGTCGGATCATCCAGTATATTCTCTATATCTTTATCTGGAGTGAGAAAAATAATAAATAGTGAGTCAAAACTCAGCAAGGTACATGCAACATGCAAAATATACAGTGTTCATGCAGAACGTGATGTAGTAAAATATATACATGTACATTTAAAGCATAAATGTAATAAAATAGTGATTACATAAACATTAGCAGAAAATAATTGCAGAAGGTCATTGAAACGGTCAAGAATAGGAACATATACATAATTTAGGAGAAAAGCCTAACCCGATATAAATAGAGTTCGATAATCATAATCCATCTTTCATTATTCTGAATAGTTATGCAGATGAACATAAATGCAGATGCACCGAAATGTATAAGTATTCCATCATGGCAATAGCAGAAAAGTGCATGAAAATAGAGAAAGCATAAACCAGTAAAATCAAGTTTCAAAAATCATAAAACAGTATAGCAAAATTCAAAAATCAAAAACTGATATTAAATCTATGAAATTCTAGAAATCTTCTTTTTCTTTCAGTAAAGGACCCAACCAGTAGACCCTACTAGAAAAAGGGGCGAATAATCGAGGATAGATTATATTTACTTCACACAATCCAAGGCCAGTAACAGTTGTCCCTTCCCATGAGACATCCCTTCTTGCGGGATTCGGTACAGTAACGCCGACCAGTAATAGTAACTACCACTTAGGTTAATGCCCTGAGGAAGGACGAACCACATCTAATTCAATGGATAAAGTTATCCTCAATTACCACCATAACATTCTAAAGTATGTCAAAGAACCTAACCTAATTGTATATCAGTCCCGGGTTCTAATTAACAGTATCAAAAATATTTTTCTTAACTTATATCTGATCAGGTTTCAAAATTCAGTCAAAAATATCACCGTTAACCCTTCAGTTTAGCTTCAGAAATTCACAATAATTTAACAGTATAAATTCGAATAAATTTTTCAAACGTAAACCACATCATGGGCAGTATCTCATTACATATTAACTTTTATATATCAGAAATTTTGAATTAAACCCATTAAATCCCTTCATTTTCGTGCTTAGGGTTTTGTCAAAACTTTCGGACGATAAATGAATAACAAACACATGTATTTTTATTAAATCAGAGATATATTTAGCAGTATATACAAGTAAGCATGAAATCTATTCGATTAATCAGGAGGAATAGGCATTATTTACAGTAAACATGAAGAACTATGGATTTAAAGTATAAATACTATTTTTGAGATATTAAAACACTGTAAAAATAGTAAATAACTTCTGAAGTATACTTGCCTGAGCTCGATCTATAGTTATACTTACTCTGATCGGGACTGTACAGAAGATTTCTTCCTTTTTTCTCTTTTTCCTCTCCTTCCTCTCTTCTCTCCTTCGTTCTTTGTCGGTTCTGTTCAAAGACAAAGCCCCAAATCCCTTAAAAACATGAAAGGAAAAGAAACCATGTGCGGTCACATGACTGGTGCTCGAGCACCCGCATTCGCAGAAGTGCGGTCGAGCGGTGTGCTCGTAGCTGGGATCTCTTCCGCCTTGCCTTGAGCACACCCTTGAGCAATGCTTTCATATTTTTGTGCTCAAGAGGTGGTCGAGCGCCCCGCGCTCCCTTGGCCCATTTCGTCTCATTTTGATTAGATACCAAATTTTTTCACATTCTTAAACCTAAATATGATTTCCAGTCACATAGTTATTCCATAATTATCACATTTTAGGATCGGGATCTCACATCTACCACACTTACAGAAATTTTATCCTCAAAATTTAACTATCCTTAAATTTTCAGAAACAATGAACCTTCTTAATATCTTTAATTCATTTCTAAATCAGGATGGTAATCTTAAAAATCATAAATATCAGAATTGCCTTGCCACACCTTATATTAAGCATCAAAATTGAGTATCTCTTCTGAACAATAACATAGACCTTATTATATGCACAGGTTCATCGGTCTTCCGCTACGCGCTCTGATCGTTCATTTAGCTTCGAATCGTCCAATTACGATTCACTATCACATAAATTCACCTTAGCACTCAAACTATTTCATCAAGCTTGGTTAGGATTTGACATAAATCTCAAGTCATAATTAAACTTCCAATGCCAGATACTTTACATTTTCTCTATTTTGTTGGCATGTCCCCAAATCGACATTTTCTTAAGGTACGTATTCCCCTCCAAACATTTAACTTATGCAGTAGCCTTGATTAAAAATGATTCTAAAATATCCATACCATAGAAATAACTCTCACAGATTTTCAATTCACCGCAAAATAAGAAGTCCTAACCGTAACAATCATTATAGGTTTGATACAATTTCAGATCGTTATTCAGAATCTCAAGTCTTTAACAATTACCAACCTCAAAATCTCAAAGTCCCAACGCTAAGGAACCTCAGATCTCATTAACATACCGTTAAGCCATTTAATTAAACCTAGACACGTCCTCCATACTCATGATTAGTGGGTTGTTTTAACATGAACCCACTAGGGTTTTCTTATCTCAAAATTTCATGATCCCAACATTCCGAACACAACTCTACTTCCCAACTTAGGAATTTGGCATTTTATTTTTCAAGCAATTGAGCCTACCCAAAATTTTCATTTTTCATGTCCTTTAAGGCACCAAAACACATCAAGCCTATAGGCCCTTAGCATTCGCTACCAGTACTGATGCTTGTTTTTCTCAAGATATAAAAATTCATTTACAAGGTTCTTAGACAAACCTATCCACTTGTAAATTTCCTAGGTTGGCTTCTATCATAACATAGTTATTCTGACTCTTATCTTATTAGATAAAACTATCTCCCAAGATAGAATCCGCAATTTCTCAAGTGAAACTTCCAGTTACCGACTTTGAATAATGAAAGGGTAATTCCAACTAGGAATCATTCTTCCACTTATCCTAAGGATATCGATTCATCAGTGATACAGGGAATATAAGCCAAAAATTTCATTAACAGTATCAAGACTTATCTTTACAATCCTTAAACAAGTAATCTGATTGCAATCTCCTAAGATTACCTTTCTAACATAACATGCCCATTTTATTTCTTAAAACTATTTGATCAGGGTTACTTCCAATGTAATTCTACAAATACTAAATGGAGGCTTTCGACATCAACTATTGATCTTAATATTCACCTTCCTCGAAATATGCCGAAATTTATCATTTTACAGTTCCTAAACTTTTAGATTTACAGAGCATTAATCATTTCTAAAAGCAGTATTCGTAATTCCTCCAAGTAAGGCCCCATCGTAAAATTCCACTGATAGCAAAACAATCTCAATTCATATGCGCCTCCCCCAGTTGTCTTGAGGATAATTACCGATTGTTGCAGAAATAACAGGGTTCCACTCTCTTAAGGGTATTACCAGATGTGCTAACTCACTTGGCCCATTTGTTAATCCCACTTTTCGGAGGCTCTACAGCTTCCTTAACCGTATCTAACTGATGTTCTTTCAATTTCACATAATCCTTAGAGACTAAAGCCAATTGCTATCACTTCTAAACCGCTCATTAAAACAGATTGGCTGGGTCTTTTCCTCTAGAAACACATTTTCAAACTTTCATAACTAGATTCTCAAACCTTTTGCTCAAAATTTTAAACCTAATTACAGGGTACTGTATTCTCTCGATATCATTTACACCGACATCCTCAAGTAGTATTTCAATTTCCAAAAGGATTCGCATTACTTAAAAAATTGACTCCAGTTCATCAGTTTCACTTATTCGTCATATTGACCGGATAAATCAAACATTCCTTCTTCCAACCGAATACTCATCTAACTACTTATCGCAATTTTCAAATTTTACAAAATCCAAAAAGCATACAAATATCTATACAACTAGGAAAAATCTAAAATCTTCAGGGAGAACATGACATCACACAAAATCAGGAAACAAGAGAACACATAATTTCCCTCAAAAGCATCACATTCTCTTCTAGTTCATCCCGAGAAAACATAGGCAGTTCCTAATCATACGGTCAAAGCATCCCCATAAAGCATGTTTCCAAAAATCCCTTTACAACAGAAATCTTTGCTCGTATAAAATCCACAATATTTCCTACCATATCTCTTTATCCTTGAAACCCAAAGTTAATAACACCTTCAATCTTATCTGAGGCAACATCAACTTATTTTCTTTCAAGCATTCAATCATTGCCAACACCTTTGGAGTCCTTAAAATCCATGTCTTAACCTCAAGCCCTCACTACCTTATCCGTCATATTTAATCATCGGATTCAAGTATCCCATCTTAGTAACATACTTACCTGAAAATCTCAACCCAAAGCCAATCAAATTTAACTTAAACTAAATCGACTACTTAAACCTCAAATCGGATCCTGGGTTCTTACGGGCTCACACACTCGCCAAGTTACCATTAAAACTTCAACATTTAATAACTTAATATCCTACTGTCAAGTCAATTTGTTCATTCCAAATCAGATCACCCAATTTTTGCAATATCACACTAATTGGATAAAAACCCAAGGATTTTATCGTTTGATCAACCTTGAGCAAAATCACAAGAGTTTCTTTCATATTTTATAATCGCACTGCTCTGATATCGAAATTTTGTCCATGGTCTACCCTTCAGTTTTCTTTTAAAAAGCTTAATCTTAAACTTAATGATTCTTGATCATCAAATTATTAATTTCTTGGACAATTTTAATTTTCCTGATTTCCTTAGATAGCCTCATCAATTCCATTTGGGATTCTCAAGATAAATGTCAGTTCCGGCTCTTTCTTAACAATAGTCTTTATTTCCGATCAGAAAACGTAATCTTCTCTTTTAATAACATCCTCAAATTTTCTTATATCCGCACAATGACTTTCAGGTATAGCCTGACATGACATTTAAACTTAGTACACATCTTCATCGTGTAACTTACAAGCAGAGCGATATTAATTTCATCATCCATTTTTACTACTCATCTGATACCTTAAAACCTGTAACCCCAATTTTAAATCAGAATACCCTCTTCAAGATCATCTACACTAACGTGGCAGTTTACTAATCATCTTGGTATCCCATCAAAGTTTGGTGCTTAAGATGAGATCAACAAATTCATCCACAAACCCAAATCGGACACCGGTGCACATTATTTCATCAGACAAGGATTTACCCATCATGGGTTGATATTATCAGAACTCATACAAATTTGTACATATTCTTTGTGCACCAACTTACTATCTAATTTCAACTTTTAAACATCCCAATGTCACATGGAGACAGAGTTCTTCAAAAATTTTCCTTCAAAACTTCCTAATTTATGTTTACTGACTTATGTTTTCTGAAATCTGATTATTATTGAATTATGCCATTTCTATTTCATGCACTGTTCTGCCCCTAAATATTTTCATGATTTTATATATTTGCATAACTGTTCTACATGACAAAATTTATTGCATAATTTTACGTACCTTACTGGATTTTGGCTCACTGTTTTACTGTTTTTCTCCTAGATGAGGCGGTAGAGTTAGTACCAATTGAGAAGGAGTGACTGAAAGCCTAGCCTGTAGATTTTTGGAGACTTGAAGATATTTCAAAGATCTTGAAAGGAAATAGTTTTGAATATAAACACCGAATTTTGTATATGGATTTTGTGTATATAGATTCTGTATATGAAATGCATGTCATGTATGTGATGAAATAGGGATTTATGCTTCCACAGGTATATAGTTCAACTTTCGCTCTATATTTTTTTAAATTTTATACAGGTTCTAGACAGTATCTCTATTCCAAACTGTTAGAATAGTGGATAAGAATTATTGAATTTAAGCCGTAGAGAATTATACGGCATCTATGGATCCTGTGTCGATGATGAAAATACATGTTAATAGATATTATGATGTTCTCTATATATTTGTAGGTTTTTAGCAATTTTTGTATTTCAATTTATCCCAATTTTAGGGGAGACTCTGTCTATTTTTTTATAGAATTTTATATTGTTATTTGGGGCTTCAATTTCTATTTCTATAATAACGAAATTATCTGAGGATAAAACAAATCTATTTCGTCACACTGCTGACCTTTGAAGATGACTTTGAGAACTTAGATTTCATAATTTTGTATCTTATGGAGTAAATTTTCTATATTATGAGATGGAGATGTGTTTGTATATTATTGATATACCAATTGTTTAATTTTTACTGCACTTTTATGGATGTATAGGCTTCTATAGGCAATTGTGGTTTGTATTTTGATACCTAGTGGCATCTTTCTGTCCAACGTTATGTCTGGAGATGCAACGTTAAAGTCACAAATATATTGTGACATTTGGATCCTGTGAGATGATGTTTTGGTTATTTGTATTATATTGTACAAGGATTTATACAATGTTGTATTTGTTTGGCGGCCGTTTTATTGTCAAAACTCTGTTGGATTTTGGTCAAAAAAGATGGTCCATCACACAAGATCCATTTAATATACACATTCATAGTGGCTCTGATATCGTAATATATAAATATAGTATCAGTCTTGCTAAGGAAGATGCCTACTAAAATCCTAAATGTCATTTCCATTCAATTGGTGGAAGCATACATTTAGTGCCAATATTTGCGGAAGCAACTCTAAGATCACCAAAATATCATGTCATAACACATTCAAATTTACTGCATTACCAAGAATATTTTCGTACTAAGTACAATAATTTACATATTTTTTAAAATATCACAAAATTTAAATAAAACTAAGACTTACATCCTTACTCCTGCTCATGAATTTTCAATTCTTGCGAACCATCTGAAGGCAATAAAATAGTAAGGGAGTGATCCAAATGATCAGGAAAGTACATAATTTACAAAGATATACATTTTATACTGAAATTACGTTAATATTAGGAATAGGAATCGGGTACATGAAATACAATGCATTCATCTTTCTTTATTTTATCTTTACACTGATTCACATTTTAAACTTTCTATCTTGAGGCACTAGAATCAGTCAGTCTTACCAGCTAAATGAGTAAATAAATCAAAGAAAGAATTGTGTTAGTCCCCAGAATCAGAGGCCTAACCTCGTACAGTACCACAAGGTGGGTGGATTGAGATAGTCCATATAATCTAAGGCCTAACCTCCTTTTACACCTAGAGGTGGGTGGTACTACCTATAATCTCGGTAGACGAAGCCAAAAGTTGTCTTTGATTTTCTACAATAATATCCTAAGGAATGTTAGGGAATATTACCCTCTAAAGATCCTTAATCCAATTTCTTAACCTATGGTCAAAACTTCATATAGAAGCTTTCAAATCATTCATAATTCTTTTTCCTTAATTTTCTCCATTCTAGGAAAAAATACTTATTTAAATGGGACTACAAAGCTTCCATGTAATTTTCCATAATATCGAACATATATTCATAAAATGTAATAATTATAAACAAACCACAAATTATAACAGAAATCGATGTATTTTTTCAATTTCGTAGCTTTAACCCTAAACTTCTACATGTGCTAAAAATTTAGCTTTAACATATGATATATTTGGCTGATTCTGTTGCCGGATCAATAGTTGGGTTGGAGCAGACTCGGGTTAATTTCTTCAATTAATTTTAGTATAACATTTTAATAACTCGATTTTCAGTTTGTGAGCGATCTAATGGATAATTTGTGGGTTAGTCCACTCTGATTTTACTAAAACTTATAAACCGATTTGATGAACCGGTTTACCATAGTTAAACTAAAATTTAGCATATCAGCCGGTTCATCCAGCTTGTTCAAGCCCAGTTTGGGGACTGTTTTGGGTCTTCTTTTTACCAGTTAATATTTTACTATCCTATATTATTCTAATACATTTTTGGGTGCTGGTTTGTTTGGTTTGAAAACAAGAACCAAACCGATCTGGTGGCCTTAATTCCAGCACGTGCTAGAAGGCTGGTTGGCAACTTCTAGGTCCCAGTGCAACATTATTTCGAAGGTATTTTCGGCCACAATTTTGTAGGTTGATAGTGTAACCTTAGGACTTGTTAATTTGGCCAGGTTGGATGCTAGTTCAACCAATTCTGGGTCGGTTTGGTTTATTTCTTCATGCTGTCAGATTCAGCATCAAAGATGTCGAGACCGGTTTGGTCCAATTTAAGAGGTCGGTTCAGTACTCATCTCAGGGAGTTTCTGGTGGCCGATTTACTAATAATTAGTTTAGGCTTAGTAGATTATATGTTGGCTGGGCCGGCTACCGATTCATCAAATTAGGGACGGTTCAATCCATTTTTCCCAACCTGCCGATTCAGCAACAACAAGGATGCTCTAGGACCAATTCTGCTATTCCCGATTTTATGGCCAATTCTAAACTAGTTCATGACTGGTACAATGAGTTCTATTATAGCTACGAGACTCATGTTTGAGATTATGTTTGGTTCCTGACTGGTTCAAGTTGATTTCTCAACTAGTTTAGTTTATAACTTATAGACAAGGATTCTACATTAGCGTCTCCTAATGCAGCCGATTCTAGTTTCTGTTTTGGTGATTAGTTCATGATCGGTTCGGGGTTAAATTTTACAGGGTGATCCTTCCACATCACCACATGGCACTTAAGTTACTGTGGCTGCCGGTTCAGCCTATTTGGGGCCCGATTAGTAGGCTGCAATTTCAGATATCAATGTAATTATTGAAACTGAGTCTGTAACTTATGTAAGAACAAGTTCAATGACCTGTTCAGCTCATTTTCATGAGCTGTTTGGTCAAGACATAGGTAAGATGTTAAGATTTTTTGTACATAAAATTTGGACCTATTTGGTGACCATTTGGTCACCGGTTAAGCCAAATTATAGAGGCTATTCTGCCTCTAAATTTTGCCACCAACATTTAGCCGAGTATAACTTATACCATCATGATAATATGAGCAAGAATATAATACAAGGAAAGTTTTAGAATAATAATACTTGAAAGAATGATCAATAATCAACACCAAAGAAAAAAAGAAATCAAGTATACTTGTCAAAATATTCAGCTATACTCCTTTCTTTCCTATTGATTTTTGGTTCTGCCTTCATTAGCTTCTCTCGGTTTCCCTCTATTTTTCTACTATTTCTCTTCTATTTTCTCTCCTTACTTCCCACGTTTTTTTTTTCTTTTTCCTCTCCTTACTTCCTCACACGTTCTTGTAAAGGCTTAGAATTGAGGTGCTGAGTCATTAGCCTAGTTAACACCTCATAATTTTCCTTTCCTGAATTCCAACCGTGTGGCTAATTAATTGCTGAATCATTATCCATTTTTGCTCTTAATTATGCTTCCATGTGTTTCTCATTAATTGTTTGAAAATGGCTGATGTTGTGCTGCCTATGTCACCCATTTTCTCCCTTGAATTTCGGCTGTGCAGGGGTCAAAATTGGCTGCAGCTGCTGCCTATTCAGTAGCATGCAGCCAGCCCCATTTCAGCAGCTCCCAACTGCTTCCTTCCATTTTCCTTTTACTTATTTGGCTAAGTGGATGAGTTGTCATGTTGTTGAGGAGGCTGCCAAGCTGGTTACTAATTTATCTTCCACTTACACAACTGCCCGTGCCCTCCAATATCCTCAACTGAATTTTATGTTGCCCCTTCTCTTGCTGATTTATTGCTGCCCAGTTCCTCCCTTAATATGCATGGTTTCTACTGCCCGAGTTGCTGATGTATGCAGCCATAAGCAGCTTCCTTATTTCCCATAAACTTGCTAAGTGTTGGTGACTTGTTAACCGATTGTATTTGTTGGAAATCACTCCCGAGAAGAAGTTCTAGTAGGTGGAGAACTAGACCGTTTTGGTGAACAAGGCTCAGACGGTCAACGGGCAGTTGACCGGATTGGTGAGCAAGGTTCAGACGGTCAACATGGAGTTGACCGGATTGGCGGTCAACACTAAAATGTTGACCGACCTTGTTGAGAATTCGGGCGGCCAACTGTCCGCCCGCCTGAAAATCCAGAAAGACACCAGTACAGCAGTTTTGTTTGGAGATCGTAATCTCAGATGGTTATGAAGGAGCAGTTATTTTGGATAGAATATGTTCTATCCTTTTGCTGTACAGTTTATTGCCCAGAATTCTGTGGGTGGTTATTTTTTGTAACTTGATATATATATATATGTATATATATATATATATGTAAGAGATACACATAGTGTGTGTGAGAGTGATAGAGAAAAACGGTGAAGAAAAGATAAACTGTTAGCAACTTTGTGTGTGTACTGTGGTTGTTCTATTTTTTGATTTCTCTTTGTTCTCTACAGTGTAACCAGGGAAGGTTGTTCTCAAATTCTCTCTCTTATAGTGAAACACTTTTATGGACGGATTGTCCCGTGATTTTTTTCTTAGTTGAAAAGGGTTTTCCACGTAAAATACTTGTGTTTATTTTTCTTTTTCATTCAAATTTCTTACTGTCTGATTTAATCGGGAAAGTAGTCCGCCCTCTTTCCCAACAAGACGGAGGAGGAGGAGGTTCGATTCGGTTGGGAGAGAGAGAAGGGGAGGGAATCGAAGCTATTGTTAGCTGCTGCTGCGGCTATCTATGTTGTAAGCCTATGTTTGAGGTTCTGTTCTTGATCTCCATTGAAGCTCGATTGATTTCCATTGTGGGGCTACTACTGTTGACGTTGATGTGTCACTGTTGTGTTGAATTTGATCACTTACTTTTAAGTAACTTAACAAACGAAAAATTATCGGAGGTTCATACGAGACTTGTGTGAGGAAGTGCATGCATGGCGAGCGGCCGACCGGTCAGCAAGGAAGCCGATTGACTGAGGAGCAGAAGTGCTGCAAATTAGGCTGAGGCCGAGGGCAAAGTCGGCAGGGCCGCAGCCAACTAGGCTACAAGTATGACCGGTCGGGCGACCAGTCAACAAAGAAGTCAACCTGTAAAAAGCCAGTCAACAACGGCCGGCTATGCAGCAAGAAGAGCCAGGGAGGCCGGTCGAAGAAGCCGACTAAGGGCACGAATATACAGGGGTGACCAGGCAATGCCGGTTCAGAGGGGTTGATCTAACAGAGCTGGTAGATAACTTTGTATAATAGGCACCAGACTCTAAAAAGTATGTAGTAGGCTTTATAGTGCAGATAGTTGACTTTTCAGAATTGGTAGGCAACTTTGTAGAACAGATCACTGCAAGGGAGGCATGCAGCATTACGGAGTAATTGGTAGTCTTGCAGGGCACGCGTCCAAACTGGCAGTGTATGCGCCGTCTGTAAAAAAGCGCGGAAACTAGTGAAAACGTAGAAAACGACAAAGTTGGCGTGACAAATCCTCTGCAGGATCAAGATATGTGAGCAGATGGGATATCGGGTGGGCATTATTATAAAGCGCACTAGGCACTTCCGAAAACTGTGCGTGAACGGCGTGTGGGTGAACCGTGTGTGGAATAGAGGGTGGAACGGAGTAGAGTCAAGTGCGGAAGGGAGTCCTCACTGTTCACCACTACTGCACTTGTGAAATCAGTGAGTAGAGAGTACTACCAGTGAAATGAATAAAAGAAGAAAAACATAGATAAAAAGATGAAAAAAAAAAGTTTCCTTACTCTGAAAATTATTTTTCTTATTCTGTCTTAAGTTGGTTGTTGGTATTCTGTCTTGAGTTGGTTGTTGGTATTCTGTTTTTGATATTTTTGTAACCAATTTTACATAGTAAAACTTTTTAGAATTTGTCCCATCTTTTTTTTCTTAGTTGAGAATGATTTTTCAAGTTAAAAATTATTGTGTATTTTTGTATTCATTATACTCACATTCTTAATGACTGACGGCCAACGAAAGATTCAAGTTTTTCATTGCGTCGGTTCGGGTGTATTCGGGTCGAACTCCAACGCGTTCCTGCTACGCCATTACTGCTCTGCGCAGTGGAGTGTTTCAGGCAAGTGAAATTCCTCGTGATTTCTATCATGTTGCAAATCTTCTTGTAAATGGTTTGCTTGTTTCTATTATCCATAATTGAATTCCAAGCTTGATATTCACCTTCTGCAATTGGTGTTCAACAGTCGGATGATCAGCGCACTGTCGAAATTGAGGAATCAAACTAGGCGGCTCTTTAATCACAATATGTAGCTTGAATCTGGTAAGGAATTGCTGGGTTAAATGATAAACGGAAGTACGCCTTCAGATGGAACAGATGAGCGCTGCAATGCATGAACAGTAACCACCCCATGAACAGTGAGAGAGAGAAAACTAATTTTTTTGTTATTTTCTCACCAAGCAATTACACGTTTGAACAATCCATTTATGCCCTTTAATTTAGTGTTTTTATACTCAGAAACGCATGGTTTAATATCTCCTTGACGATTTAATTACCCTCCTTACTCTATGATATGCATAGATAAATATTGTATTGATAGGATAGAATTTCGATTACCCAAAATCATAGTAATTGATGGACGAATACACAAAGTTGACTGTTTGGACACCAAACTTACAAAAATAAAAAAATTTGTTGGGGCATTATTTCCTCTGAAATAGTGTCATGTTGCGTTCGAACAGTGGGGGCATTTAGAGAGATGTTTAACGCTTATATTACAGAGAGTATTTCATATGTTTCGGGCCTTATAAATGAGATTAATAAATTAGTAAATAATTTATTATTTTTCAATCTTAGAACTGAGATTAGTAAATGTATAGGGTCAGTATTATTTAGATAAAATTTGACAAGTTGATGTGTGAGGTGACATACAAGTGGATGTCCGAATTTTTGAGAAACCGAGTTAGTTTTGGTCCAGTAATGAAATTGGGTGTTTAGTAACATCATTTAGGAGTCGCAAGACTTGGTGGGTTATCGTGGGCCAGTGGGATGTGAGTATTTAGATATTAGATGTGTTCATAGATCTTTCTTATTTTCTTGATGATGATTTTCTTTGTATTAGTTTTAATTATATGAGTATAGTCATTATCAATACCAAATAATACTTCTATTATTGTAGTTGCAAAATTTTTTTGTATTATATTTGATTGCGTGATGTATATTATTAGTTTTTTACGATTATAAAAATATTACGGTATCAAGGAATATAAAACTTGTGACATTTTATTATAATAAATAGTCATCCGATATTGAATTTTCTATTATGATGGTGTTGAAGTATATTTTTTTAGTGCGAATGAATATTTATAACTATGTGACTATCGTATAGTGTGATATCAAAGATAATGGATATTGAGTTTGATGTATTGAAATGATTCTACACTTTGTGTGCAGAGAACGTTGCATTTCTTATACTTTATTGGGCAGATGAAATATGTGCCACAGAAACGTCTATAT
>JAOVVI020008562.1:0-11479 GCA_028571085.2 Nepenthes alata
TATGGCCTCCAAATTCTTGTCTTTTGAGTTCATATGAAGTCATTTTTTTATATTTATATTGTATAATAAATATGTGTCCAAATCCTTTCACTAAACTATTATAAAACCAATAATTCTTATTAAAATATTTTAAAAAGTATTGATTTAAAGTCTTTTTTTTTCTCAAAATAAATAAAAATCTCTAGCAAATGAAAGAAGCATATAGTACATATAGATAAGGAGGATTCCCTTCATCGTTGGGCACATTTATACCATGAAGCGATAAGGCCAAGTCTCTCGATCATGAAGAAGTACACATGGCTGAGATCAATCCACCATAACTAATATTATACAAATTAAATGATAAAATTTTAAGTTAAAATAATAAATTATTATAATATGATAAATTTACGAGTTAAAATAATAAATTATTTAATAAATAATTAAATTGCAGAGGATGGTGATAAAAACGAAGAGCGTGGAGTACATGCCGTTCCTCCTATCCCTATTTGTGTTTCTGTGCGGCACTTCCTGGTTCATCTACGGACTCATCGGCCGTGATCCCTTCGTTGCTGTAAGTCCACTAATTCAGATTTAAAAAAAAAAAAAAATTAAAATTATTTATTTTTAAATAAATATTTATAATTTAACTTTTTTTAAAAAATAAAATTTAATTCTTAAATTATAACTATATATTTAAAAATAAATACCCATATTAAAAAATAATAGCTCCCATCTTATTAAGATATTGGAGCTATATAAAATATTATGCAATAATATTATATATTATTTATTATTATTATTACTTATATTTTAGAATATATATTTTAAAAATCATAATGATATATTTTTAAATAATTAATTTAATATTATTAAATAATATGACGTAGTCGATTTGTGGTCTTGATTCCCTCGTGCCCAGGGAAATCGGTGGGCCGATAAGATATGATAAATTTGTCGTCTAGCCAACCCGCTTTTTTGATATTAACAGGTTTTACAGCCTGGGCCCACTTACTAAACTCGGCACGTGTCCAGCTAACACTGAAAAATAAAACAACTTATGACTGGAAGGTGTAAAATTAAATAGGAAATTTTATAGAATTTGGAGTTTTTATTTTTTTAATATAAAAATTGATTTAATATTTTTTTAATTATAATTACTCAATTAATATTAAATAATTAAAATTTTTTTTAAAAAAATAATTAATTTTTTTTAAAATAATACAACTATTCAGAAGTTAAATTTACCTTTTAATTTTAAAGGGATAGGATCGCCAGTCATGATTTTATCTGGTTAGGTAACGTGGCCGGTGGGTTTTGGTGGGCGCAGGTGCCAAACGGGTTCGGATGCGGGTTGGGAGCGCTGCAGCTCATCTTGTACTTCATCTACTATGACAAGAACAAGAAGACCACGGACGACAACGCCATAGAGATGGGCCCAAAGAAGAGTCCATACCAAGCCCAAGACCAAGACCAAACCCAACCCCAAGTTAAACGATCCGACAAGGGCTCGCAGAACGGGCGCGTTTGATGGCAGCACAGGTGCACGCCACGTCAGTCCTCCTGCCCGAGTCCTCCTTTGTTTTAATATTTTCCTTTTTTCGGTGATTGGAAATTTCTCTTGGGAAATTATGTAATAAAAAAATCGAATCTGAACGGACAGGGTTGGAGCACGTGTCCAAATCAACAGCTAGGATTTTGTTGGGTGGATCACGCTAATTTTTAAAAATAAAAAAAATGAAAATTTAACGTGATCACAAAAGATAAAGATATTGTGTACCAAATTTGACAAATGACGAATAACATATCGTGTATTTTTAGCTATTAAAATTTGATGCATTATGATTTAAAACTTTGAACAGATTTAGATTGTGCTATTCGTTGAATTTTAATCTCTATTCACTGAGTTTTGGATCCTGTACACTATAACTTAAAACTAAAAATTAAGTGACAGCAGGATTTGATTCTACCAAAAATATTCAAATGTTCAAATCAGTAAGTAGCCTTTTAAAAATAAAAGGTGGATATAGTAAATGTAGAAATGAATGCTGAGAGTGTGTTTATGGATGTAGGTGAAAAGTGCACTCATTGAGAGCGTGGCTTTAGATGTGATTGCTCATGATGTGGAATTTCTCTAAATACTGAGTTCGCAGGGAACTAGTAAAAGAGAGAGAGAGCATTAGGATTTTTGAGAGTTTAAGAGCTTCTGTGAGTTTAAGTATGCTAGAGCACTTTAGTGGGCAAGAGAAAGCGTGTTTCTCGAGTGAGTTTTCATGACCTTTTATAGCCATGACCCTGAGTTGCCTTTCTTACGCAGCGAGGTTGGCTATCCACTTTCTGTAGGGGGATCATGCTTTTCTGAGTGGGCATGAGTACCATTCATGACTGTAACGGTTAAGAAGATGGATCTCCTTTATGCGCATGGTAACCACTAGGGTTTCCTGTAAATTACACGTGGATTATAGTGTCTTCCTTTCGAGATGCGCTTTGATTATGGAGATTACTGTTACAGTGAATATTAATTTTCTTGGAGATACAAAAAATTAGGATTGACGACCGTTGTGGCTTAGAGATGGACGTGTAGGCTAATTTAGGTGTGGGCCACATTCGTCTTGGGTCTTAACCAGTCTACTTATTGTTTCTCCGGTCAATAAAAGCATTGACCATCCTAGGCTCAGATGAGCCGTCATTAATCTTGGGCTATTGTTGGCCTACTTGCTTCTTGTTCGATCAATTGTAGCATTAACCATTTGAGGTAAAAATGGGCCGCTATGGATTTGGGCCGTTTCCTCCTTTCCGGGCCAGCCAATTACTAGCGTTCCCATCCCTAACCCCCAATGCTAGTGGCTTGGAACTCCGACCTCTAACATGTTCACAATGGGACAAGTCTGGCTATGTAACTTGTACGAGACAACTTGATTAGGAAATTAACAGTGGCTCTTGGTCTTCATATCCTGTTTCTGTGCATGCTTTTTAATTTTCGCTCTGGATCTGTTGATTGTTGACTGTAACGTTAAGATTCGGAGGACTAAGTTAAAGGGATCATTGACCGAATTCTTTGACCGTCCCAATTAGAATTCGGAGAATTGAGCTGGAAGGAGAGATTGACCGGATTTGTTGATCGCAACGTCAAGATCCGGAGAGTTGTGCTAAAGAACTTGTTGACCATATCTGTTGACTGTCTCAATTAAAATCCGGAGAACTAAGCCAGAAGAAGAGCGTTGACTGGATTCGTTGACCACAACGTCAAGACCGGAGAGCTGTGCTGAAGAGCTTGTTGATCGGATCCGTTGACCGTCAAGTTATAATCTGGAGAATTGAGTCGGAAAGAGAGCGTTGTACGGATTTGTTGATCACAACGTTAAGATTTGAAGAACTGAGCTTTGGAGAATGTTGATCGGATTTGTTGACTCCCACGTTAGAATTCGAAGAATTGGTGTGAATTGAATCAACGTGTTATTATGTCGTCGAACAGGAAATCGAAAGGTTGGCAGAACCACTTTAGGACTCTGCCACATGTCGTCATATAGTGAATTTACAATCCCGATAATTAATTCATCAGAAGATCCGATTTGATTGTGCCCTCTCCGGAAACAACACGTCTCCGTCATGATGGATGCACATTTACGATGCGTTGCCTTATTCCAACGGCTGCATACTTTTTAATAATCGTGCATCAATTCAAACTTTCCACACCTTTCTTCTCAAATATTCTAAATCATTGTCTCTCTTCCTCCTCCTAATCTTATATCTCCATCCATTTTGGAAATTGGCTCAGTGATTTCCACCGGTGAGGTGAGAAGGTTGTACATTGAGCTTAACATTTCGCCACAGATTGTGTTCTTGACGCCTAGGGAGCAGGACAAGGCCTGCTCTCCTCCTGCAGGCTACATTATTGTGTACGAGGCTCACCTGAGAAGTGGACTTCGTCTCCCTGTTCCAGAGGAGCTGCTCATCATTTTTACGGTGCTTGGTGTTCCTATCGTATGGTTTCATGTGAATGTCGTGCGATATCTTTACTCACTGTATTTTTTCCTCCTCACCACTTATGGCTGCTGACGGTGGAAGACGTAAGGGTGATGTTCTGGTTCACCTAGAGTGGGGACTGGATCTCCTTATCTCCTAGGAAGTTTTACATAAACAGTGCGATCTACGACTCCCTTAAGAATTAGAAGGATCGTTTCTTCTTCGTTTGCATTGCTGACACCTGGCCCTTGTCGCGAGAATGGGGCAAGGTTCCTAACAGTCTCATTGGGAAGCCCACGAAGGAACAAGTGGATGCTGTGAATCCATTGTTGCAGCTCGTGAAGCTGCATCACTCCGAGTTTAGGAGGGATCACTTGGTTTCGAGGGAGAAAGTTAGGAAAGCTCGTTAGGGTCCCTATTCACCGGTTTAGAAGATCAGGCCTCCATCACCAGTAGCATCGCAGCACAAGAGGAAAGTCGGAGCTCTCACCATCGGCGAGGCTGGCGGTCTCTCGACCGGTGATGCTCCTAGTAGTCCAAGACATAAGAGGGTTGCAACAATATAGCCTTCTTCCTCATCATTTATAGAGTTGGACTACAGAATGGCTAGGCAACTTGCGGGAGTCGGAGAGCGCTCTAGGGTTGAGGCTTCTATACAGTACTTTGAGGCCATCGTGCAAGCTGCCATAAGAGGCACTATCGCCACGCTATTGCAGTCGGTAGACTTGGCAGCACAAGTCATGCCGGTGGAGCCGTTGCTTGGAGCCGCTAGATTGGAGTTAGTTGCTGAGTTGCAAGCTGAGCTAAAAGACTTAGCTGTCAGAGAACTTGTTGAGGTGGTTAACATGATCGCGAAGGCACAAGAGATTGTCGCTCTAAGTCTCCTGGCCGTCCTGCTGGAGGAGATTGCCGGTGAGGCTTCAGCAGAGCAGGCTTAGGAGGTTGCCATTCCAAATCTCCCACCACTAGGCCCAGGGTTGTAGGGCCCATCAGTAAGGAGGCAATGAAGAATCTTAACGGTAACTTTCCAAAGCTCTCCATCTCTTCTTCCTTTGTTGTTATTGTCTAACTTCTTTGATTTCTTACAGTAAGACAAGATACTGGGCACTATGCGTAAGGGACTACGTCAGAGGGATACAACGATCATTGACTGGGAAGAAAAGATTCTCCAGTTAGAGGAACAAATGGGCCTGCTGAGTGCCTAAATGAAAAAGCACTAGGAGGAGAAGGTCGCCCTCCAATCAGAGTTGTTTGAGTTGAGAGCACAATTTGAAAGACTGGAAGAGAAGGCTGCCTGGGCGGAGGGCTCACGGGCGAGCTCCGAGGAAGGATAACTTCGTTAGAGAACGAGCTATCCACTCGCTTGCGTCCTCAAGAGGTCACTATGGCATTGTGGGCCAGGATCTTGGAAGGCGTTAGCATTTGCCGCCATATTGTTAAGGTTACGGATCCTGATTTTCCTATTTGTGTCCTTGACCCCTCAAACTGTAGTGTCCAGCGGCGTGAGGATCTAGTGGACTTTTCTTGGGGAGCACAGGGGCCTCTTCCATGTCCTGCTGGGGGCTCTGCTCCTTAGCTATGATTTTTGTAATATTGTTCTTTGTTGTACTTTGCAAATGAATTGTCATCAATAAAACAACTACTTTGCTGACATGTCATGTTTTGTGACTTTATCCGGCTTTCTTTTTAGTTGTTTACGCTTTTCGGTGGCTGGCCGGCTTTGTGTACTTTGTATGGGATGGCCAGCCGTTATACTAATTGTCGCAGTCCAACTGCTTGGAGACGTGTGTTGTGCTCACAAATAGATCTAAGTCCTCGAAGAGATACCAAGGTGACTCCTAATGTTGTACCAAGCTACTTTTAGGCGTTTAGTTAGTGTTTCTACAGACGGCGCCAATGATGTGTCATGGATCCAAGTTTCGAACAGATTCGTGTTGAGCTATCCGTCGAATTTCAGTCTCCATCCACTAGACTTCGGATCCTGCACAAAAATAAAGGTCGGGTGATGACAAAATTTGGTTTCACTGAAAATACTCTGACGCTCAAGCTAGTAAGCAGCTTTGTGTGAATAGAATATGGATGCGGTAAATGTAGAAATAAATACTAGGAGTATGTTCATGGATATAGGTGGGGATTGTACTCGTAGAGAGAGTGACTTTGGATGTGGTTGCTTATAAGGAGCAATTTCTTTAAGTACTGAGTTTGCAGGGAAGTAGTAACAGAGAGAGAGTGTTAGGATGCTCGAGAGTTTGAGAGCTTCTATGAGATTGAGTGTGCTAGAGCACTTTAGTGGGTAAGAGAAAGCGTGCCCCTGAAGTTAGTTTACATGACCTTCTATAATCATGGCTCTGGGTTGCCTTTCTTATGCAGTGAAGCTGGCTGTTTGCCTTCTGTGAGGAGATCGTTGCCTTTCCTGAGTGGGCATGAGCACCATTCCTGATGTAACGGTTAAGGAGATGAATCTTCTTCCTTTTGCGCATGGTAATCACTAGAGTTTCCTGCAGATTGTGTGTGGATTCTAGTGTTTTCTTTCCAGGATGTGTTTTGATTTTGGAGGTTACCATTACAGTGAAGATTGCACTTCTTAGATAAGCGAAAAATTAGGGCCGACGATCGTTATGGCTTGGAAAGGGACATGTGGACCAATTTAGGCGTCGGCCGCGTTCGTTCTGAGTCTTAGCCGGTCTACTTGCCATTTCTCCTGGGCTAAGATGAGTCATCGTTGTTCTTGGGCCACTACCGGCCCACTTGCTTCTCGTTCGGTCAATGGCAGCATTGACCGTCCCATATAAAAATAGGCTGCTATGAATTTGGGCCGTTTTCTCCTTTGTAAGCCATCTTGCTATTGGATGATAAAAATAAAAATTCATATAATTAGAAAAAAATAGCTTGAGGCCGTTAAGCTTGGCTCAACAATAAGGTTGGACTGACAATGAGATTGGGAACTTTTTCATTTTCTTTGACATTATATATAATGTAATGCTATAAAATAATATTCTATGTCATATAGAACTAATTAAAGTGGAACAACCAAATGGTATAGTTTTTTTGGATAAAAATTTTATAAGATATGATAAAAATATATAATTATTATAATTAAATAAGATAAAAAAAATTTTGCTTGACCAATTTCTTTTGGTCAAATATGACAAAAGTGACCACCATAGCTCAATTTTCTTTAAATGTGTTGGGTCACGTGCCAAGGCCTATGATCGACGAAGGCCCAGCCTACTATGCAGGAAGCCCACGTGACGCCCAGCTGGCAGAAGAAGACAAAAATAATGCAGCGCATTAATGAGCCGCTAGGAGAGGAAAACGAGAGCACGATCAAGCCTGCAACAGCGCCTCAGGCGGCTGCTCGCAGGCAGCCGGCCAATCCCCATTCGAAGGAAAACCAGACGTGCACGGTAGCTTCGAGAAGCCTGCCATCCACCGCAACATGACAGCCGAGATGACCGGCACACCACGACAGCGACCAGCGGCCACAGAGCCCGAGCATCGGGCATTCTCACGCCTAGCTTCCACTAAGAGAGAGCCTATAAAAGCTCCATTCTCCCTTTGAGAAGGGGGTTCCAAACTCTCGAACTCTCGACCGTTAGGACTATAAATATCTCAAACTTCCTCCCAACTCTAAGAATTGATCCGAAAGAGAAAGGGAAGACGAAAACGGATTCTGAAGGACTTTGGACCCTAGAGTCTCGAGCAAGTCCTCACCTCAAAACATCCGAACCCTAAAGCCTGCTCAGGCGATGGGAGTAAGCAACTCATCGCGGTGCACTAAGGAAGCCAGACCTTCCATACCTGCTCATTGCATTTTTCACTCCAATGCATAAGCATACTCACGCATCATCAGCACACATCTTCACACCGTCCAGTGCGAGTGTGACCTCTCCGTTTATTGTGAGACTTGCTGACTTGAGCGTCGGAGTGACCGTGGTGGAAGAAATTCCGCCGGACCTCTGACCACTTGTTTGTTAATTGTGTTGTGTAGGTTTCAGGTTAAGAGATACGAAGACCGGACCCTCGTCCTGACGCTGCCACGTGTTAAGGAATCTGAAAGCTCCATAATTCGTACGAGCATCGCGGGCCTAGAGACGCAACATTGGAGCCGTCTGTGGGAAAGTGACAAAACATCTAGCGTCACTTTCCTACTTTCCTCCAAAAGCAAGAAGAAAATGTTAACAACAGGGCACAGGCCAGCGCTCTAGTAATGGACGTGGTCACCCAAAATGAGGATCCCCCTGTCAAGAGCAAGGGAGACGCCCGTCCAGAACCCGACGTCCGTCGTCTGGCCACGAATGTTGGCGATATAAAGTTGGTCCTCCACGCCCTGGGTGAGCGAACAGGAACTCTTTGGCCAGGGGCTGCCCCTCCAGCATCTCAGGCCTCCTCCTCCAAGAGAGCGAGGCGTAGTACCGTGGCCCTCCGAAGACGATCCGACCAGCCCAACAACGCTGAGGCTCAAGTGGCCCCCAGTGGAGTCGGCCCTCACGAAGCAGAAAGCCACCCCAACCGCAGCGAGTGGGGGGACATCCCTAAGTGGCGTAACCCCCATAACTCGTGCGACCACAGGAGGCAGACCGCAGCGGGAACCTACAACGAGCGGCCAACCCAAGCAGAGAGTGGGCACCCCCAGGGTTGCACGAAGCTCCGTGATATCATCAACGTGTGGAGAGGCACCTCTGACCCGCCAATGGAGGAAAAAGTAAAGGTATTGTGGGACATCGTTGACAAGGACAGATCCACACCATCCTCCGCCGACCTTCGGAGGTCGCCCTTCGCCATGGATCTGTGGACCTAGCCGATTCCGAACAAGTTTAAGATGCCGATTCTAGAGGGGTACGATGGAAGCAAAGATCCTATGGACTATCTCAACTGCTTCCGTACTCACTTGTCCCTGCAGGGAGCGAGCGAGGCCCTGATGTGCCAGTGCTTTTCCGTCACCCTCAGTGGGGACGCGTTGCTCTAGTTCCACGGCCTCCCTCCGAACTCAATACTCTCGTTCGTCGAGCTAGCTGATACTTTTCTGAGCCAGTTTGCCTCTAGCCGAAGGGAGGAGAGGCAACCATGGCATCTAGTTCATCTCCGCTAGAAGTCGGACAAAAACATGAAGCGGTTCCTTGACCGTTTTATCACTGAGGCGCGGCGGATTTCTCAACTCTCTGACGAGCTGAAGCTCAACGCCTTTGTCGCTACGCTGGCGGCGGGAGAATTCTTCTAGCACTTATCGCACCAGCGCGCTCAAACTTTTTGGGAGGTTGAGACCATCGCCCGGGCGTATATCACGGCCAAACAAGCCAATGAGGCGAAGCGCCCTGAGCGAGCGGACCGACCCCTGGAAGCCACCAGGACTATTAGTGGACGAAAGAGGGATGGCAACAGCCACCGCTTTCCCAAGCATCGTAAGCAGCAACGGCCTACGTCGAGCCCCAGGAAAGACTACAGGTGGTCATCCCTGACCCCATTGAACGACAGCCGGGCCAACATCCTGATGGAGATCCAGGATGAGAAGTTCTTCAAATTGCCAAAAAAGCCAAAGGGTCCCAGTGGCAGCGACCATTCCAAATACTGCCAGTTCCATCGCTGCTTGGGACACTTCATTGAGAACTGTCACACTCTGCAGAAGGAGATTGAGGAACTAATCCATCGCGGACATCTCAAATAGTAAGTGAAGAGTCCGGCACAGTGATCTGCCGCCTCAGACGGGGAGGCTAGCCAGCCTCTCAAGGGTCGCACGGCAGTCGGCATGGTCAGCATGATCTCGACAGCTGCCGCAAGTGACGCCGGGCGCGAAGAGCTCAGGCCTACCTCCAGCGACAAGCGAGCCAGGACCGGGGATAGAAGTGATGTCATTAGCTTTAGTAGCAGCGATATGGCTCATATAACCTCCCCCATACTTACCCCCTTGTTGTATCCGCCCTCGTTTTAGACGGTAGAGTTGACTGCCAGTTGAAACGAGTTTTTATTGATAATAGAAGTTTGCAAATTTTACTTTATCTCAGCGCCTTCTTTAAACTTGGATTGAGACAGAGCCAGATGAAGACTGCTGGCGGACCCTTGTACGGCCTGGACAACGAACCTGTCCCCGTGCTAGGGGAAGTCTGACTAAAGGTCACGATGGGGACCCACCCCCGTTCTTTAATGCGAGAGTTGGCATTCCTCGTTGTTGACCTACAGTCTGTTTATAACGTCATACTAGGCAGACCTTTCCTTAGAACCTTCGGAGCCATCACGTCGATTCCACATCTGAAGGTGAAGTTTCCTACCCCGTAGGGTGTGGGAGAGGTCTTGGGAGATCAGAGTATGGGACGGACATGTTACCTGTCACAGATCAGTCCTGCGGTACCAAGCTACCCTGACGAAGACCATGACCTCCGTGATGAAACCCTGCTGTAGCAGGCCCAGTAGGGAGAAGCCACTGAAGCAGTCCCATTAAATCCTTCCGGGCTGAAAAGGTGCGTTAACGTTGGCAGATCTCTCCAACCCGCGAAGAGCGATAGGGTGATTGCCTTCCTTAGGGCAAACTCCGACGTGTTTTCTTGGGTTCCTGCTGACATGCCCAAGATACCGGCCGAAGTGATCGTCCACAAGCTGGGCCTTAACTCGACCCGAAAACCCGTTCGGTAGAAGTGCAGGAACCTCTCCGTCGAAAACTTAGTCGCCATATGGGAAGAGGTAAGGAGACTCCTGGACGTAGGATTCATCCGAGAGGTGCAGTATCCAGATTGGCTATCAAATGTTGTGCTAGTAAAGAAAAGCAGTGGCAAGTGGCATATGTGCATGGATTTCACGAATGTGAACAAGGCTTGCCCTAAAGACAGCTTCCCTCTTCCTAGGATCGATCAGCTCGTGGACTCCACATCCGAGCACGACCTTTTTAGTTTCATGGATACGTACTCTGGCTGCAACCAGATCCAAATGCATCCAGAGGATGAGGAGCACACTTCATCACGGGCCAGGAAACATATTTCTACAAAGTAATGCCCTTCGGCCTCAAGAACATTAAAGCAACCTACCACCGCCTGGTGAATAAAATGTTCAAGGCTCAAATTAGACGGAACGTGGAGGTGTACTTCGACGATATACTCGTGGAGAGCAAACTCGCCTACGACCACGTCAACAACCTAGAGGAAACATTCTAGGTCCTCCAGAGGCACGGGATGAAGCTCAACCTCACCAAGTGTGCCTTCGGGGAGACCTCAGGGAAGTTTCTAGGCTTTATCGTGTCCCAGCGTGGAATCAAAGCCAACGTAGAGAAGATCAAGGCCATCCTTGACCTGAACCCCCCGCAGACAATAAAGGATGTGCAGAAACTGACAGGGCGGATCTCGGTTCTCTTACGATTTCTCGCCAAGTCAGCAGATAAGTACCTATCTTTCTTCAAGGCTCTGAGGGGGGCTAAGTCACTTGGGTTCAAGTGGAGCGAGGAGGGTGACATAGCTTTCAAGGAATTGAAGGCGTACCTCACCAGCCCACCACTTCTGAGCTCGCCGCGCGAGGGTGATGACCTTTACCTCTACGTGGCTACATCAGC
>JAOVVI020008563.1:0-14123 GCA_028571085.2 Nepenthes alata
ATTATTTTTTGAATAATAAAAAAACTAAATTTACTTCTAATTGAATTATTTATAATTATATATTTTGTAATAATTAAATTAAAGCTAATAATAATAATAATAATAATAATAATAATAATATGGCATCGCTAATACATGGTATAATTAGACGGAATTGGAATCGCCGTGTCAAAGCAGCAGGTAGTGAGCGAGGCCCCACCCCAGTCAAGAGGCAGACGCTCTAAAACCAATGACGGTTGTCTTCCCACGGGCACGGGCTCATTATTCTCGACAGCGGCGTAAGCTCCTATTCCCTCAATGACTGCCGCTTTCTCTTTACCCTTACCACCCGCTTCGCTGCGTGCTTTCCTACCTTATTCATCAATCTAGGTTGCTGTAATCTCTCTTTACTGTTGCCCACGCTGTTAGCATCAGTCCCTTCCTCGAGACTGAATCTGAATCTGAAAGCAAGGGTTGTTAACTTACCCCTACAATTTGCCGTAACATTGCTGATATTTCTCCTACCTGATATCTCTCCATCTCTCTCTCGCAGTTTATCCGTTCTTAAATTTAGGGATTTTTTTAGGCGGGAGGGTGTTTGCTTGTAAACCGATCAAAGATCGTGTGATTTGGGTTTTCGTCTGATATCGTAATTCTTTTATATAAACGGGAGTAGATTGCTGTGTGAATCTTCAAATGGGTGGGAAGGCGAAAAATAAGAGGCTTTTCGCGTTTACAGGTTCTTGACTTTCCTTAAATCTCTCGCTCTCTGTCTATCTGTACTAGTTGATTTGAAAATTACTTTAGGGTTTTCACCATTCAGTTTATTCAATCGAGTGTCGACTGATGGCTATTTTGTGGTATTGCAGATTCTGGTAAAAAATCGAGGGTTTTGATATTTTGGCTTGCGCTTGGTTGATAGCTGGAAGTGCGAAGTTTAATCGACATTCGTGATTCAGCAGTCAGTAGTGTAGAATTCCTTGGTGCCCATTTGATGAAGCTGCATGATCTATTTAGAATTATTTTCAATGTTTTGGATTTCTTGATTTTGGAATAGCTGGTTGCAGGCATGTTTTGCTTGATGGCTTTTTGATTGAATTAGAGACTTGCCTCTAACCTCTGGATTATCTTAACGGTTCGCTAGTTAATCTAGTGCTTGAATGTGAGAACTGTCGGCTGGTTGTTGAATAATTAGATTATTTGTAGGCGTGGAGGATGTAATACTGTTGGATTTCTTTTGTTTCTCATAGAGTGAATATTTTGGATGTCAGGAAATTTAATGGTGTCTTTGGGGAAGAAAAGGAAGGGACTGAAGGTTCTAGTGAATGGCTGGAAGTACCCCTCAGTGACGATTGACTGGTCTCATTTATCTCTTGAAGATTATTCAAGGGTGAGAAAGAAGTGCAAGGAAGATGTAGTTGTAGAAGCCACCTTTCCATCCAAAAGTGGAGTTAGTGGAGTCGTCACTGCTCCACCTTGTGGTAGCTTGTCTTCAGATCCACCTGGAAGAGGTCTTAAGAGGAAAATCGGTTGTATCGATTCTGCAACAAGAATGGGCAGGAAGAAGAAAATTGAGCAGGATTATGATCTAGGAGCCTCTATTGGCCATGGGAAATTTGGGTCTGTAGTAATGTGCCGGAGTAAAGCAAGTGGGGAGGAACTTGCATGCAAAACCCTGCGCAAGGGAGAGGAACTTGTGCATCGGGAGGTGGAGATAATGCAACATCTGTCGGGACATTTTGGCATTGTCACACTGAAGGCCGTGTATGAGGATTCAGAATCTTTTTATCTTGTCATGGAGCTTTGCTCAGGGGGGAGGTTGATTGACCAAATGGCAAGGGAAAGACAGTATTCTGAGCACCGCACTGCTAACATAATAAAGGAACTAATTTTGGTCATCAAGTATTGCCATGAAATGGGTGTCGTACACCGTGACATCAAGCCAGAAAACATTCTTCTTACTTCATCAGGAAGCATGAAACTGGCAGATTTTGGTTTAGCTGTTCGGATTATGAGAGGTGAGAAATTTGTTTGTGTGCTTGACCAATCTTTTGGCCAAGAGATATGCCATGCATAAATTATTAAATTTCACTGGGTGGTGCACTATGATGCACCCTTTGCTTTCAAAGATTTGAACAATCCTTTTGGCATAGAGCACTTTCTGAATGATTTCTTCACTCGTCATGATTCCTCTCAGATTAAAAGATAACATATTTGCTTAAGTGCTTATGTGGCGACATGGATCCGAATCGCCCAACTGGCCCAAAATGACCATGTAAAAAGATACAATCTATAAATGCTCATCATAAATTTATTATAAATAAAATGTACGTTATAAATATTAAACTTATTGAAATGAGAGATTATATAAATGTTTATACAAAATAAAACTAAATGGAACGCAGTCTCAACATACTATCTAACATTTATCAAAATAGGAAAGAAATCTTCCATCTCTCTATATGATGCTTCTAGACTCTAAAATTATCTCCTTTACTTGAAATCTCTACAACAACAATATGATCTCTACTAACACGTTATTAAACTGCTCTACTTTAGAGTCAAGAAATCGTAAAAGTCAGTCAAATGCCCAACAAATGATATAATCAAAATATCAAAATTTAATAAAACATCTTGAAGAATTATGTCAAATATACCAGAGTAATAACATATAATCAACCATCAATTATTCAAATCCTTATGCTATGTCGTAATTACGACTTAAAAGTTACAAGGGCATCTAATGAGGGTTTCTATCAAAACCGAACATCGAGAATGCAACTGGAATTTCACCAAATCCAAATATCAATTAGGATATGGATATATGTTTCATCAAATCTTTCTCAACAGAGGCCATAAACTATATAAGATTTCACAACAATTTTCTCGAATCCTATTATGTCATTGTGAACCAACGATTGCGCGTCCACCATCAACAGCTATGTAACATCCACTAGTTACCAATACTTGCAGATTTGATAAGCGACTAACCTTATGGCCTCATTATACCTTCCTGCCATGATGCGCAAGTATGAAATCAAATTATACGATCTATACATTCTCGTTACCTTATCAGAGTAAACCCAAAATATGCCACGCTTGTATTCTTATGGTCCAACCCACAGTTATGCCCAAATAGAGTATAGAATATTCTATCTCAAACCACATGTCAAACTTGGCATCCCTCGATATGATATTTCTTGATATCTCATTATGTGTCGTTCACAGGATTATTAATATCCCTTCAGGACCAATGGCCTCAACCCACCGAGATATAAAAATTAGTATCGAATAACTATAAACCATACTAAAGTTTCGTAGATTTTATATTCATTGATACCATATTATTTTCAAATAGTTTTTTTTTACCTTACCCATAGATATCAAGAAAATTTACGCATCCAAAGATTATGTAAAGAAAGATAGCCAACATCCAATGACCAAAGGAATGACTCTTCAAATACACAAAGTATTTGATATGTGGCACTCTATTGGTTCGCTATTGTCGTACACTCTCAACATAGCTCTAGAATAACTATCTTAGGCTGCGTCAATTGTATGCCAAGCATACAAATCATAAAGTCACTAATTTATTTCATACAAGCAGTATATCATGCATCAAAACAGGCTTTTATCTTAATGCTGAATGTAAATATACCTACATCATGAATTTTAAGGAATAAAGAAGTAGATTTACATTTTAAAAGTATGAAATACTCAAAACTAGCTATGCACGCATTGGTGTTCTAATTTGATTCAACCGTTGGCTGAATAATAGTGTAGCATTTGAATGTTAGCTCCAACATCAGTCAAGCACCATCCAAGAAAGGATAAAAATCGACTTTTCCAAAATGAAATTAAGCATACAATTCCTATGCTTGTTACATTAATTCATAACTGAAGCCGATAAAAAATGAGAAAAATCTTATGAATTTCAATCAACAAGTATAGGGATTGGAGTATCTAATGATGGTAATAATGGTAGAGATTTCACTTGCTTGATGCATGAGATTACAAGGAGATAGGAGTATCACTTACATGCTGCATAAGATTATGAGGAAATAGGAATATTACTTCCTTTAAAACGTGCGAAAACAATGGATCAATAAACACAAACGGCCACGAACAGCTTTTCTGTGAATAGATCTCTTGACTCCTCTAATATTGGCTCCAAGGGATTAGATCTTCTCTGCTTCTCCAAATTTGCTCTAAATGAAATTATGTAAAATTTCCAAGTGAAGGTGGCTAGCACTTATATAGAGAAAAAACCAAGCGGGAAAGCAATTGGAGATAGGGGCCAAGGGAAAAGAACCATGGTCCACACTTAATTCTATTAATGTCCAAATAATTACAAGATTCACGAAGAACTAAGGTGAAATGAGCAAGGGGCTAGCATAGTGTGAAAGCAATAATTGCATGTGGCTAGGGCTTGTTTAAGACTCCACTCATAAATATATCTCATCTAA
Organism: Nepenthes alata; assembly: GCA_028571085.2. Classification (NCBI taxonomy): domain Eukaryota; kingdom Viridiplantae; phylum Streptophyta; class Magnoliopsida; order Caryophyllales; family Nepenthaceae; genus Nepenthes; species Nepenthes alata. The sequence goes on from JAOVVI020008563.1 coordinate 4,446, forward strand.
ATTAATTACTATATTAATGATAAGATAAAGCTTACCTACAACTTATTGAAGGTGGAAACATGCACAAAAGATGAGGGGTGGCTGAGTGACGTGTAAGAATAATTAAGGCATTAACATGCACAAATATAGAAGATTATATTTATATTTTACCTTCCCATTTATTAGCTTCCACAACTATATTAGTACACATGAGTACATAATAAAGTCACCCTAACTCTAATTAACAACTTAAGGCTCAGAAAATAATTAACAATTACTGATGGCACAATTACCAAAATGTCCATCCGATTATCTTGCGAATCTGATCTGACCAGTCTCAACATTAATTTAGTTTAAGTTTGCCTGCATTAAATAACTCATCAATTACCTTTAGTAATGACCCCTTCACGTCAAAAGTTCGATAAACCCAAATCAAAACTGTGGGTTATTATAACTTCGCCATCGAAACTGCATATATGAAGGTGTAGTTGAACTGGGAATATTGTGATGGATAAGTGGTGTGACTAAATGGAGAGAATGATAATTGAAAGGACAACAAGATAATCTAGGGGAAGGGCATCAAAGATGGGTTTGACTGCTGAAATTTCAGCCTGATAATGAACCAATGAGGAGTAATTAGGTTGAAATTGCATGCAAGAAAGGGGAGAGGGAAGTCTTGAAAGACTCAGGGTGAGATTTGGTGAGAAAGCATTTTACTGCACTTTGATTGTAGAACATGATTTGGATTCAAGAGAAGAATGAAGTCAAAGAGGATTCATTTAGCTTTGGCCATTTAGTTGGACTCAAGGCTTTGACCTTCTCCGTGTGATATGTTAAGTTCTTCTCTTTATTTGTCAGGTAATAATAAATTTTGTAGGCCTTCAATAAAAATGTTATAATTTGTCAAGAAATTTAGCCTTTGGGGCCCTCATGATTCCCGGTCTCCATCTGCTGAGTTTGATGATGAGGATAATTTCTTCACCTCATGCATTGCCTCAGCTTATTCTCAAATCTTCTGGAACATATTTCCAACAGGTCCCAGTTGTTTTAATTCATCTTCTGTTTCATTGAAGCTGTTTGGAGTGTGTTTGTCAATATGCAGCATTTGAATAGCACCTATTTATTCATGCTGATGTGCTGAGTCTCTGACATTCCCCTCTGCCTTCTTTTCTGACTTGAATCGTGGACTTTTCTTCAGGGCAGAGCTTATCAGGTTTGGCTGGTAGTCCAGCTTATGTTGCTCCAGAAGTTTTGGTTGGTACATATTCCGAAAAGGTGGATATCTGGAGTGCTGGTGTGCTGCTCTATGCTCTATTGCTTGGTGTTTTGCCATTTCAAGGTGACTCATTGGAAGCCATTTTTGAGTCTATCAAGAGCATGAATCTTGATTTTGAGAGTGGTCTGTGGACATCAGTTTCTCTGCCTGCTCGGGATTTAGTTGCTCGTATGCTAACAAGGGATGTTTCAGCCCGACTATCAGCTGATGAAGTACTAAGTAAGCTTCACTATGTTCAACCTTTCATTTTTAGACCTGCAATTTGGCTAACAAGGATCCATGCCAAATTGGAGTTCTATTGGAGCTTAGTAGAGATGCATATTTATAGATACTGTAAGCTTTTAATGGTTTTTTCCATAAAAAAAGGAAATTCTGCTCATTCCATACTTTACAGGAGGAAAAACTGCACCCTTTTAATTTTGAAAAAGAAGTAACAATTATATGTTCGAATGCACTAAACATCCCACAATGTTACTTAACCAAAAAAAAAAACGATCTAGATGCCTCTGATGAACCCTTGTACTTCATTGTGCTCCTAGTTAGGTTATTAGGTTTTTGAATGGTGATTCTTGGGATTTTAAACCACAGCTATGAAATTCAGCAAAATGGGGATGGCTTGAAATTTATTAAGTTTGATTATAAGATAGTCCCAGATGTAGCAACCAAATTACTGCAAAGTAGTTACTTTCTGGGGTTACATTAGAATAATGCATGAAAGTTATCAGTTCTGGTAGTTGTTAATGGCTTTGTTTCTGGCTCTTATTTCAGGACTGGATATGCTGTAATCTGTTCGTGCTGTCTTTTCCTTTGTTCCCTTTTTTAGGGGGTTGATCTGATTGTAACAAAAAATTTTTGTACAATTGATATACTTAATTTTGTTAATGAACATGGAATTTTGAAGTCCTGTGCCATTTCTAAATTCGTTGGTATTGATATGTCTTGGTGTTCTTGTTCAACCCCTCTTTCAAGTTCCAGACACCATTGTTCAACACATCATTTTGTCTCTTGAGAGTCTTCTCTGACATTTTATTTTTTATTTTGTTATCGAAGTATATCTAGGCATAGTTTTATTGTCCTTTTTGGTTTGGGAAGAAGACATCGTGATCCCATACATTTGCATAGATCTTCAAACATTCACATTATTGGTGGTATAAAAAGCCATATTTTCTATTTCATACTCCTATGGGTCGGGAAGGACCTTAAAAGGAAAGATTGTAGGTACATGTACATCTCCTTATCCATTTTCAGCTGTCTCTGTTTATTTTACTCTCCTTGGTAATATTAATTAAAATGAATTTTTGAGAATACTGTTTCTTATTGTACTAGTTCTTTGAGGCCTTTAATGTATATTCTATGCGTGCATTTTCTCTCTCTCTCTCTCTTTTTTGCCATCTCCATTCCTTTTCATCATATTCAACTCTTGATTCAATATCAAAAGGGACTATAGATGTATTTACATTTCTCATATTGCATGTCTTAGTAAGTTCATATATGGAATGCTTGTTCCCTGTTTTTTTTTGATGGTCCAACTACTTTTTGTTCTTCCTAACAGGACATCCATGGATTTTGTTTATCACAAATCCACCATTGAAGACACTAACATGGAAGTCAAAACTGAGGAAAAATTCAAGAATGACTTATCAGCTTCCAGCCGCAGAATCAGTGTCAGAGTCCGAGAGTGACCAGGTAGCCACGACGCCCCTCTCTGTAAGTGACAACTTGGTCCATGTACTATCATCGAGTAGTTCTGCTCCGTTCAAAGAGCAGGAAAGCGGATTGGTCGACGCTCTTGCAGTTGCAATATCATGCATGAATATATCAGAGCCTAAGAGGATGAGGTTATGCAGCCCCACCATCTCAATCCCGCAGGAGTGTTCTTCCAACTTGAAGGCTAACCTCTGTACAGCTTTCTGATTCCATGGCGGCTAACAACAGCTGTTGACTTCTACCACTGTTTCTACCCGCTAGACTGCAAGAAATGACAATAAGCTGACCCCTTCGAAAGGTTAGGTTTCTGGGTATTCATGGCTTCTTCTTCTTATTGTTATGATGAAATCTGACTAGTAGTTTTGCTTTCTGCTTCTGCTCGTGACTGACTTAATGTGACGTGTATATGTTCTATTAACGTAATCTAGCTCATCTCGAGCTCCCTGTAGAGGCATTGTTTCCCGTTTCTTTCAGTTTCACAAGATCTGTCTATTTTCTTTTACCCTTTTTCACTTTACCCTAAAGCTGGTATGGTTGACGTATGTTTGGTGTTTTTGATGCATTACTGAAATAGTTTCAAGTAGGCCTGTTTAATGATATTGGGTGCCCAATATACCTTTTGGCCGTCGATGCTAGGGACGAGCAATTTCCCCGTACTCAATACAGCAAGAAGTGCACCCAAAATGCCATACTCAATTTGCTTGGTTGTACATTCGAAGGAAAACACTTGCTGTCGGAGTATCGTTGAAGAACGATTGCTCCATTTTTAGAATGGCTCAAACAAGATTTCTCACAGTGGGGATGTGAATGGTCTAATATACGCAGTCTCATCTATGTACTTTGATATTATGTTTATGGTTTTTAAATCTGCGATCACCGAATTACAATTAAACAATCCTATTGTCAAATGTTGCCCTCTTCAATTAATTGAAACAAGGAGCCATCTTCCCCAGTTTGGTAGGACTTGCTTGCTTTCAATGTTTGGCAATGGTGATCCTTGAATTGTGGCAACTGTTGTGCTGTCGATTCTGGAGTACCATAAACGTAATGCCCTGTTTGGATTTCAGAAAATTTGAGAGAGAGCAGTAAAAACAAATTCCTATAGGTAAGCTTTGTACTTGAAAAGCTGTGGCAGTTCAGTAAAATTTGACACCGTCATTTTAAAATTTTTACATGCTCTGTAATTCTTTTTAAACATAAAAATGATAATGAAATAATGTTTTAGAATAGAAATAAAAATAAAAAAATGAGAAAAGTGCAAATATGTATGGGCTGTATATATTTCTATGAAATATTTTTAAATGAAGTAATAATATACAAACAAAATTAAATCAAACTAGCCGTATTTTTAATTATATGTTGATACATAGGTTTTAAAAACCTTAAAATCTATTTGAAAGCCTAAATAAAAATCAAATTTCAGGCTTTATATGATGGCTTTTAGTTAACATTTTACATATAAAATTAGTCTTAAAATAAAAGTTAAAATTAGAATTGATGAAAGTAAAAGTTAAAATAATGGAGAAAAAAAAAGAAGAGGAGTTAAGCATTTAAAAAAAAAAATCATCAAATATCAGGTAAAAAAATGAACATGGCGTTATACATGGGCTCCACATTTTCTGTTTAGAAAACTCAAGATACATACACATCTATATACGGACATATATATGTATATATTTAAAAAAGAAAAGTCCTTTGTAAAATATAGCATACACTCGGGCACCCCGGTCGTCGGGTCAATCCATTATCATGTTTTTCCTCAAATTAGCTACAAGAAGCAGAGCATAGTTCAAGTAACGAAATTCATGCTATTTATTTATAAAAGGTGGCCAGCGGGCATCGTGCTTTCCCTCCTTGACTTACTTTGCAGGGGAGTTGTCCAATCAACTTAATCACCCAAGTGCAGCAAAAATCGAAATAAATCAAATTAAATTAGGTCGGTTTCTACTTTACTTATTCTTTTGATACCCCAGCGCAAGAAATCAAAGTGAAAAAACAGAAAGAAAGCTTAAATAAGAACTGAAAAGGAGGGTCATTCAAGCCCAGCTGATCCAACAAACAACACACTCTATCAAGAGAGATCAGATAGCAAACCCACCAACGCCATGAACAAAGCTGCGGCTCATGGTAAGAACCGGCAACAATAATATTCCCATCAGCAGCCCACCACCACCCTACAATCCCAAAACCAAACACACCATCTTTCCCAATTATTCATCCTCCTCCCCAAAACTCTCCTTCTACGTACTAGCGATCTCTGCCATCCTCTTTGTCATATTCCAGTTCCAATCACGGCCGTTCACGTGCATCAACGCCACTGCCCAAGACGATGATGATGGCCCGCTAAAATCGATGGCTGAAATGCTCCGGGGCTCCGTCACGTTCCTCCCGCTGAAGGACCTGCGCTACAGCCGAACCGCTCTCCAAGGCCACACGTGGTTCATGAGCTCCACGTACGACACTCACGTGGAGGGGGAGGTCCAGTACCAGAAGTTCCCGTCGGAGCCATCAAAGGGCAGGATCCTCTGCATCAAGGGCCGCGACGCCCATGACGGCTCATGGAACTCCTATGCGCTCGCATGGCCTGGATTCCTTCCCCAAAACGCCACCGTTTTGAAGGGCTTAACGTTCGTCTCCTACAACCACTACAACTGCGACAACATCTGGCACGGCCTATCTTCCATGGTGCCGTTCTTAGCGTGACGCCGTCTCGGTGGGTGCTGTACCACTGGGGTGAGATCCGGACTAAAATGGGCCTCTGGTTAAGGACGCTGATGGAGGCCACTTTCGGCGGGCCCATTTATGTTGAGGGCTTTGATAATGGGCCCGGTGACGATAATGGGCCGGCCTGCTTTGAGGAGGCACAGTGAAGGAGGGATGTCTAGAGAAAGGAGGATGCAAGTGTATGATCTGATGAGGTGCACGGCCAGGGATCGGTGCAATGTGACTAGGAGAGAGAGAAAAAGTGACCGGGGTTTACCGGTTGATATCGGGATGACTTTGTTCATGAGGACGGGGCCTAGATCGTTCAGGAACGAGTCTGCTGTCATTGAAATCTGTAGGAGAGAGTGTGCCAGGGTGGATGGTTGCCGGTGTTGGGGCAAAACTAATCGGTTGGACAAAATGTACACATACACAATAGCAAATGAAGTAGAGGAAGAGGAGGAATACACCAAGACTTACGTAAAAAATCATTCACAAATCGAAGAAAAAAACTACGGGATAGAAAACCTACAAACAAATCCACCATATGATATTAGTTACACAAACTATACGGTAACACAAGTCCAAGAGGCAAAAAATGAAGAACAAAGACGAGAATACAAAGATCTCACACTTTATATTTCACTCAGTGCAATTCCTTTCTTTACTATTTTTCCTCCTCTTCTTCTCATATCCTTGGATATCTCTAATCTGTATATATATATATACATACATGCACACTCCTTCAACAAGATGAGCAGCCACCGACTTAGCATGATAGCTACGTGTACATTTTTCAAAGCCTGCAAAGGTGGCGCACGCCTTATCCTATAGTAGGTAGCGCATGCATGCCTTGCAAATTGACTTATTAACTTTTCAAGAAATAACATCTTTTAACTGTCCAATCAAGAATGTCAACTGCACACCATTTGAAGAAGATAGTTGTTCATCATTTTTATTCTCAATTAGTCAATGCCCACGTTGACCGTCTTCTTTTCTCGGTCGGTCAACTGGTATTGACCAAAATAATGCAATCTGTCTCATTGGCCATCCACACACCAACAGAAACGTGGGCCCATTTGCCTTCTTTTGCCGGTCAGCGCATTGACCGGTAAAATGTGCAAAGGCTTCTGCTTGCCTTCCATTTGCAACCTTGGAGCTTTCGTTGCGCTTGCCTTACTTCCTTGGCTGGTTAGCGTGCCGGTCAGCACATTGATCGGTAAAATGCACCAAGACTTCTGCTTGCCTTCCATTTTCAACCTTCAAGCTTTCATTGCGCTTACCTTACTTCCTTGGCCAGTCAACGAGTTGATTAGCCATTTTGCCACAAGGCAAATCCATGCCTGCCGATGTGCATCAAACTGAGCAAAATGCCATTCCAGTACTTTGCTGTATATTGGGCTAAATTGCCAAACCAGCTACCATACCGGTAAAAACATACTGGTAATTCCTCTCACAAGCAGCCGATTTCCATCCCAGGAAAAATGCCGGCATTTTGCCTTTAAACCGCCAAAATGCTCCAAACCAGTAAAATGCTCCATTCTGCCAACTTTGAACAAACCGACAAAACTGTCATTCCAGCATTTTGCTCCATATCGCCCAAAATGAGCATTTCGTACAAAATGGCCAACCTGCCATTTTGCCAACTTGCCATTTTAGCCACCCGGTCATTTTGGCTATCACGATCAGTCAACCTGTTAACTGGCAATTTGCTCTTTGAAAAACTTGCGCACCTTCAGCAACAAAATCTGCTTCCTTCATCCGTTCTTTAGGTGGTTAATTCTGTTGACTGAAATCTGCAGTGTCCTTTAGCCGATCAACGGAGTTGATTGAAATTCACAGCCAGTCAACCTCTGTTGACCGGCGCTTTTTCTTACCCAGCCAATCTTCTCCGAATTTTAAACAAATACACTTGATCATTTACTCTTCGAGAATTCTCCAATAACAAACCAATTTATTAGGTTACTTACAAAAGAGTGATCAGACCCAATAGCCGGTTGTCAGTTGTTTGTTCTAATAATCTCACTTTCTGTGAGCAGGTCAGCTTGCCTTTTTTTTTGGAATATATAATTTTATTCTTCAGCTTAATTTTACTATCTATGTCAATTCATTCAAAAAATTTGACTTTATTTAATGTTTAAAGTCATATAATATGTGCATGAAATACGAAAGTTTTAAATAGGCCTTTAATTTTGATTTTTTAAATTATTTGTTATAATTATATGATGGGTTAATTAGATATGAAATTTTAAATTAAGAAAATGACAACAGCTGTGGCATTTTTTTCGTGTGATTTATTGTTAAATTATCCACAGAGTAAACATCTTCTTTACTCTGTAATATGGCCGGGCCGGCTATGGATAGACACTTGTTTTTTAAAATAATATTTTATTAAAAGAAATTTCAGCTGAATATATATATATATATATATTACAAATTTATCAAATATTACATGATATTTTTTCAACATAATTTGATCATTTAGCTTTAGAACAAGACTTTCATTTTAGAGGAGTCATCGAGAAAGTTGAGTGGGCAGATGGGCTCAACTGGAGACGAAGGGCCTTTGAAAGCTGAGTACCGTATGGCTTTTGTGTCGAAAAAAGCTTGGTCGCAACTGTGATATAGTGGGCTAGACAGTCACCCTTGGGGTCTATTGGTTTCCATGGTTTTTCCCTTACTCTGCTACTGTATGATTGACTAGGTCAAGTCAGTGATAACTTCGGACTTTTTGGCTGAGGGGGTGCTCTTCAAGGATGACCAAGCAAGACGACAAGGGGGGGCAAAGCAGCTCCTCATTTAACAGTGAAAAAATTAAATATATTAAATTATAAGTATGATAAAGAAATTAACGAGGTATATATATGCATGAAATACTTGAGGCAGGTGGAGTTGATGAGCGTGACAGATATACTGGTATCACCCCATGGAGCTCAGTCGACGAACGTGTTCCTGATGGACAGAAACAGCAGCGTGATGGAATTCTTCCCTAAAGGATGGCTAAAGCTCGCCGGCGTGGGGCAGTACGTCTACCACTCGATTGCTAGTCGGTCTGGGATGAGACACCGAGGTGCATGGCGTGACCCCCCCGCCTCGGACCCGACGAGCACTGCCTGTACCCCGAGGATGATCCCCGCTGCATGTCCGTCTATAAGAATGCCGAGATCGGCCACAACCGAACCTACTTTGGTGAATGGGCTAAAGCTGTGTTGGATGGGGTGAAGAATTGGAAGATGGAATTAAAAGCCTCGAAGAAAAGCCAACCCAGTCGTCCTCAAGGTTGCAGTTGCACTTACAAGCTATAGAAAAATTTCCCTTCCTCTACTACTGGCTTCAATATTTGTTTCTTATGATAATTTTGTATGCTCTTTGAATTTTTCCCATCTAGCATGCAAAAATTAAATTGTTTTATCTATAGCTTAAAGAAGGATTGGTTATTGGATGTGAAACGGCGATTTCCCATCTAGGCCTTCCAAGAGCGATGACTCTTGAATTACTTAATGCTCTCATCTAAGAGAAAGAATTATTTTATTTTATTTTTTCTAGTGTTGCTATTTTTACTATTTTATATTTTTTCTAAGAGAAAGAATTTTTTTAAATTTTGAGTCATGTGATTTTTCTGCCTCATTTAAAATAAAATTTTTTACATAAAAATCATATATTTATCGATTGTGTGTGATTATTGTGTGTTTGTCGTGTATTACTATTTATTTTTCTACAATTTAAATAGTAGGTCGGACCCCAACACAAATGAGATACATCACTAGTAAGAATCACAAACGGATTGCGTATATCCTATGAGCTTTGAATCACATACTTACATCTCAATCGAGTTACCTACACAACTCATCCTCCATCATTGTCATTGACTCCAATAGTGTCACAACATGGACCTAAAATGATGATATTCTTTTTTCTTTGTTTGACCTAATCATATATTAACTTAAATATAAAAACATATGTATCTGAAAAAGCTATTAAAATTCTTTATATCCGTTTATTTGTGATTCATA
>JAOVVI020008564.1:0-14123 GCA_028571085.2 Nepenthes alata
TGACCTAGGATTGTTCCATTGAGATCAGATGATTGGGCATCACACGGTGCAGTGCCATGATGACCTCTTCTGCACTAATCGCCAGCGATCTAGGCCCCATGGTGTGAACACCTACCTAGTATAGCCACGCCAGCTATCCTGATAACACAAGAAGTATTAGCAAAAAATCCACTGGCATAGTGCATCATCCCAAGAAGGTAAGCCTGGCCCTCCACCAGCTCCATGGAAGCCATGATTACTAGGATTGCCTCATGCAAGCTTGACGAGACGATACGAGCAGCCTCCTCCTAGGCTGATAGCGTCAACCGTGGAGTTCTGGCAGAGAAATGCCACCTCATGCTTTATAAGTATCCCCTTCATTCCCACAAAAAAAAGGGAGGAGGGAAGAAGAGATTGAAAGAACTCCAGCGCTTCGACATCTCAAAAGCATTCAGCTATTCTTCCCATCAATTCTGCAGCAAAGAGTACATCGGTTAGTCACTATCACAGAGTTCACCCCCACAGGCCACTCTGCTTATGAGTGCCCATATCTCCAAGCCGCCCCCTCACCGAGGGCACTCCAGCATTCATTCCCTTTATCCGTGCACTAGTGCACTTTGTATCCTCCATCTTTCTTTTCCTACAAAAAGATTTTTAACTTGAATATTAGAATATATATTAGGGAATTAGTCCTACTGATCCTATGACATCTCGTTCATCTATTGTGTTACACAAGATCCAAGTTATCTAAGATGGAGATTTAACCCACCTTAGTTTGACCCGCGGGGGAAGATTAAGTGGCTCCCTTATCCATATAATAACTCGGATCTGAGGACACATCACTGTGGATACCAGATAATATCGTGGTACTTATCCAGCCATTAGGGGCATAAATATATAATCTTTGGTTCATTATGATAGAATAAGGTTTATAAAAATTATTATTACCACATAAAGTGAAGATTATTGTATCTCGTGTAATGGTGACTTCATAAGGAGTTGATGATCGGAGTTAGTGGAATCTATGTTGCATTCCTAATGTCCACTTATTCATATGACTTTTGGATCGTGAATGCGATATGTTATTAAGTCTTGGATATTGGTTTGTATATCGTATATTATTGATTTTATACATCTGATGTTATAATCTGAGATACTCATGCTCCTGTATTGTCACGTCCCAAATTCTGATCTCAACATTAATACTTAATAAATATTAATTAACCAAATAACTGAATAATAATTTTTTGACGTTAATTTCACGTCGATACCATGACCACCATAATATAAATAAATAATGATATACATAGGACCCAAATATGTAACACACCACCGGTGGTTCTGACACTAACCCAATCAATACATTGTTGAACCTTAAGTAAGAAATGATACCCATATAACAAATAATCAACATATAATAATTTGTAGAAGTAAATAAGTATCCATAAATTTGACTAAACAAAACTAAAATCATCAACAACACTAAACCGACACCAAACTATGGACAAACGATACCCAAATTATAACATAAGACCATAACAGATCTTAAACCGATACAATCTGTTGTCCAGACTTAAACATCGTCTAAAATACATCATAATCACAATCTAAATCTATTCATAAGCCAAATTTTATCATTTAACACGTTCTAAAGCTATCTAAAAATGTAATACTACCAACTGAATAACCGAAATATAAGTTAATACTATCGAAAACTGTCTAATAAATAAAATGCTACATTAGACCCATTAACCATCATTCGAACGCTAACCGAACATAACATAATACAATTAATATTATTCGGGATCATTAAGTAGCAATAATCATCATCAATTTATTAATCTAAACTTATCTTATTAACTCGATCCTTCAATCCTGTCTACTCGGTAATGACTCGGGTATCTCATTCGAGGGGATTAGTAAAACAGTAAGAGAGTGAGTTAAATGTTCAGTAAGATACAATATATTTCAACCGACATACATATTTTATTCTTAATAACATATCAGAAGGAATTAGAGATTAAAATCAAATCATACATATTTTTATTTTTCTTATCGTATTCTTTTTTTTAATCTTAACCATCAAAATATATTTAAATCTTAATATTTTTAGAGATTAAAGCCAGTATGCCTTATCGGCTAAAGGAGTGAATAATCAAAATTCGAGTTGTGTATGTTCTCACAAAACCAAAAATCATAAGCTCTTATTCAGAACCCAAAGGTGGACCGTCTATATATAACCATATATACGGGGCCGAACGCTACTTCTTAATCCTATAGTTACATAGGGTCAAATATTGATACACCACTATAATATATTAAGGCATGCAAAAATATACTATTCATTGAAATAATCGTTAGTCTAATTTTTTATTCTTGAGAAAACTCTACACTTTTCTTAGTTATTCCAAGTTTTCTCACTCTTGGAGAAAATATTTATAATTTATAGTATATTATAGAGTTTTCTGCCATAATTTTATAAATTCATACTTATACTTTTATAAGAGCTAAATTATATTGCAATTGATGGCATGGAATGCTAAATTGGAGGTTAAATGTAGAAATTTTAACAAGTAGCATAATTTATCAATTTCATTGAAAATTTAAAATAGAAAGGGATGCTATATGAAGTTGAGGCATGAAAAATTTAGAATTTAGTTAATAATGCAACAGAAAAGCAGGAAATGCAAAACCAGCATGTATGCTGAATTTCAGACTTTAAATGCCAATATGTATAAATTTTCAAGCTTCTATAAAACATATATCTGATAATTTAGAAAATGCATAAGTTACAACATGAATTTAGAATATAAACTTTAGCAAAATTCAATAAAAACCAGCAAAAATCAGCAACATCGACAAAATTATGCAATATAAACTTTTACTCTTCATATGCAGGGTTTATTTTATCAAATTTGTGAAGCTTGTAGCTTATTTTATAAGTCCAGAACCTACTATAGCATGGAGTACGAAAACTCTTCATATGCAAGCTAATTAAATTATGGATTTTATGACATGCATGCAGCTAAAATCAATATTCAGGACATATGTGTGAAGCTTGAACATAACCATGAGTTTCACATAAAATTTGCCATAAAACGATGAAAAATTTACATGCATGTATAAAATATACACATTAACTTCGAAATCATAACTTAGACAAGTATTAGAATAAAAATATTCAGAAAAATTTACAAGAATCAATAACAAGTGGAAGATGAGTTTAGAGTATACTTGCCTTAAGTTAGATTTACTCAATTTCTAGCTTGAATAGCCTCAAATTTAATTTTTTTTACTTTCTCTCTCTTCCTCTCTCTCTTCCCCTCTATTCTCTCTCTCTCTTCTTTGAGTTTTGCTACAGAAAAGTAGCTAAAAATGTGTGCGGGGGGGTTGGGTTTTATAATCCAATACTAGGGCCTCACCTGAAGCGAGCATGGGGCAAGCCTGGAGTGCTTACCTCTATTTTTTGTGCCGATGGGGCACCTAGAGAAAGCCACGAGTGCACTGCTAGTAGAAGCATGCATCATTTTGCGCTAAAGGGGCACCTTAATCATGGGTCGGGTGAAGCATGGAGTGGGCAACTACTGGATTTTGTGTCGACAGGGCACCTAGGGAGCTGGTTGGGTGAGCCTCCTGTGCTGAAGGCCACTGGTTTGAGGCTGAAGGTAGGCCTCAGACTTGCATCAGTCGCAAATCACTCGATCCAAAATTTAACTTTTTGACCCAAATTTCTATATCTTTTGACATTAATTTTGATTATATTAATTAAATTAATCATAATTAATATAATTTAAAGACTCGAGCCTTACATATATAATTAATTTTATTTACTTACCGGGCATTCGACTTACCATTATATTTTCTTGACTCCACATTGAAGAGATATTATTGGTGCTAGTTAAGATTTGTGGGGTTATCGTTGAACACTAGGTTGAGGTAATTCTGGAGTTAGCAACATATGAGTAAGATTGAAAAATATTTCTTTTATTTCGAGTAATTTATGATTATGGATGTTATAAAGATCATTTATAGTATAATAATTTTTAGTAATTTGATGATTTTAAATTCATTTATATTGATAGATATTAAAATTTATAATGAATAATTAATAATTTTGGTGATTTGAGGTGTTTCTACGTGGCCAGTCTGGGCTGGGTTCGAAGACTCAGGTCCGGGTAGCCACATATATTGGGTGGAAACTAAATGGTATAACCGTTATATAGGTTTTGAATCTAACGTCTATAGGTTAGGAGTATCAGTTGTTCATTTAATTCGACCATTTATTTCTCAATTAATATAATCATTTATAAGGATTAACTATTTAGATTTATTAATCGAGTGATTGCTTGGTATCTCAAACTTTTGTATTACCAGCAGTTCGGTCATTCAAATATCTAGTAATTTGGTCAAATTTTCTTTTGTTTTGACCTTAAAAATTCGGTTAATTCATATTTCTCTATGGGAATTATGGTTTGTGGGTCCTACATAACAATGGGTTGAATCGATCTTATTTTAGACTATATCCAATAAAATGATAACAAATGAAACCAATGAGGTAGGTAGGTTAAGTTATTTTCATTAAATTGGTATTATTTATTGGCTCGAAATAATATATTACTACAAAAACTATAACTTAATATGGTATTATTTAAATTAGTTGGAAAACAAATAGATATTACCTCTAATCAAACGTATCAAAAAATATGTGATCTCATTATGCAAGGATCAGTACGGGACAAGTACTTTTGTACCAAGACATACAATAATAGCCATACAATTAAACAATATTATTTATATATCTAATTATATATTTGATGGATATAATTACTAACGGCTCAAAAGGAAAGCCCATCAAAGGATTTGGCCCATAATAAAATAGAGATCCAATTGGCTCATATAACTTAAAGTCGGTATGTGAGCCCGTCGGTTCTATTAGGATAGTTTACTACTTGAATGAAGATGGAATTGACTCCAACCGATCGAAACAGACATCACCCATCTCTTATCTGGTTTAATGGATTCGGTTGCCAGTTAGGAACCACCAGCCGAGCGACATCCTCTTATCTATTCGTATGATTCCTTAAGCGGTTAATAGAAAAAGCCAATTGCCCCTTATTCTTTATAAATCCTTCCTTCCCAACAAAAGATGAGGACTACCCTTAACTAAAGAAAAGCTAACAAAAGACTACCTTAAGATGCTTCAAGCGCACTCTCTTTCCCACTCATTAAGATGATTTCTAATAAGCGCAAATCATAAAACTATTTTTACAAGTACTTTTATTTTACATATCGGAGGATATACTGAAGAGTGAGTCCCGTCAATCCTTTGACCGTACATTATTGTATTGTATAGATTTCAAATTAAGAGCGTATAGAGATCCGACTCACTTTAGATCTGACGGACAGTTATTGATTCCCTAATCAATACAATAATTTAGATTCGATGATGTATCATTGACGCCGCCTGTGAAAAGTGACTAGAATATTCACATAATAATTGGAATTCAATGATGCATCAAGGCTCAATTAAATAGGGCCCATATCTTAAAGGTCTTTTTTTTTTTTAGATTGTAACACAATTGTTATAATAAATTTGAAATTGCCTATATATTTTTAAATTTTTTATATAATAAAAATTATCTATATCATATTGTCCTTTTTAATAAAAAAAATTAAATTTCATTATCATATATATAAAAAAATTATATATATCGTACCCATACAATAATTTTACAATTATGGTAGATAATATCATTTTTTATAGTGTATAAAAATAATTATTTTTTTTAATTACAGAAACATCAATTTTTTCTAGTAAGGATTGAACTAATAAATAAAATAACTTTTTACTAAAATATGATAAAATTATATTTAATTATAATAATTAATTATTTTAATAAATATTAAATATATATTACATCATGTAAAATAATTTTCATATTACACAATAATAAGAAAAGATGGTAAAATAATTATTTTTCCTCATTCTTTTCCCTATTTTTGGAAAATTTATATAAATAAAGAGTATAAATATTATTTTTAAATTGAACAAAATTGACCAAATAATGAAATAGAATATCATGGACAATAAAAAAAAGCCCCCCAAAATTGCCATTTCCACTAGACCATGGGCTTGATCCCAGGATCCTATTTCGCAAAATAGATATTTTATAATTTTTTTAAATTATTTTTATAAAGTTTACATTAAAAATAATTTAAAAAAAAATGCATGAAGCTCCTACTTTGCAAAAACCGACCCACAAAATGGCAAAACCGACCCACCGGACTCCTTTTTTTTAACCACATTAACATATAACCGAAGCATCGAAAATAATAAAATACTTCACAAAAATCGTATTATAAAAATAAAATAACCAATTTATAAAAATAAAATTCGGTACTAATGTAACTAAATATGTATGATTCTTAGTTATTGGTAAGTAAATAAACTTATATAAATCAATAAAATTATTACATACACGATTATTTTTCTATGTCACACAAGTAAGCATGGGTCAGAAGAATAAACAATCGAACTCAATCAGTAAATACCCAACAAGAATAAGATGGAGCTGATGGAACTCAATCAGTATGGAACTGGACCAGAACCGATGAAGCCCAAGAAGGCGGATCCGATTATCAAAGGGGCTCAACCCAGCGACGATGTTCTAAGAGACTCAGGAGCCAGGCTCACTTGGCGCCTCATATGCGTAGCCAATCAGTGCACGCGCGCCACTACAGAGGCAACTGTAGAAGACCGGTGCAGGAGGTGCCGACTCAGAAGATGTCAACCAATAAGAGATGAGGTCAACGCTGACAAATTGTATCACACGATGCCCCAACAGCCACTCAACCAATCCGAATAAAGTCTACATGCCTGCATTGGCCACGCCCGACAACAGCCTCCTCGCCTCCACAAGGCGATAACTGAAACCGCTGGCCAACGCTAGTGGTCAGCAACCGACGAATCCCGACAAGCCACTTGTCGGAGATTCCGACTCCCAAGGTCTCCCTGAAAGAGCCTACAAATACTCTCTCCAACAGCGGAGAAAGAAGATCTGGTTCCACCTCCACAAATTTCTTAAGTGGTGACATGAGATCAAGAGCACATATCCTGGCACCCAGCACTCAAATCAACAAAGAAAAAGAACCAATTCTTTTTCCTCAAACCACCGCCTCCCTGCGACGGCAATAGTGAGCCACCCTTGCAGTGCATTAAAAGAGCACAAGCCTCCTACTCACATCCCACGCACTCCCTTCATTTCCGCATTCCTGCATCCTCATCACGTTTACAACCACGCGTGCATCATTCCATTTTTGGGGAAAGATTTCTAATTTGAGTACCGGAGTATTTATGGTGGTGGGATAACCTCCCGTCGTCTTCTAACCTATTATTTGTACTTTGTGGTACATAAGGCTCAGGTTGATAAACGTGGAGACCAGACCCGTTCGCGATCTGACCCAATTGAGAAATTTGAAGGCTCCCTAATCTGTAAGAGAACTCGGACCCAGGGATGCATCATTGGTACTATCTGTGGGAACGATGAAAAAAATCTAACCACCCAAATCAACGTTCACTCACCCATTCTAAATATGGTCAACATTAGAGTGCAAGCCTGCGCACTGGTGAGGGACACTGCCATTCGCAGTGACAACCCCTTTGTGGATAGCCGTGCCGGAGAGCATCCCAAGCTCGACGTGCATAAACTGGCTGCAGACGTGGATGCAATGAAGCAGATGCTTTAGACGCTGTGCGCTCGAGTTGGAGAGCAATGGATGGAAGCCTCTCCCCTGGTGCCCCAAGCGTCGACTTCTAGGAGGAGAAAACCCGGGGCAAAGGCCTTGGTAGCAAGGACAATCAGGCCTGATGACGACGAGGCCCAGGCAGCCTCAAGCAATAGGGCCCAGACGATACTTCGAAGCCTCTTGAGCGAAGACGCGCGGGAAGAAAGACCAGAGCGGGGAAACCCCCACAACTACAGGAGGCCCACGACCAGAGGAGAGGGCTCATGCAGTATGCGACCACCCTGCACGGGCAGTCACCGCGATTTGCGTGACCCCCAAGAGAACTCCGAGCTCCGAGACTTCATTAACGTGAAGAGGAGAGGGTCCACACTTTGGGTAGAGGAGAAAGTGGAGAAGATATGGTAGCACATGTTCAAGGGGGAGCCGGACGACAGGCGCTCGACTTACGAAGATCATCATTCGCCATGGACATCCGGATGCAACTACTCCCCCTCAAGTTCAAAATACCTACGCTGGATGCATATGGCAGGAGTACGGATCCGATGGACCACGTAGACTATTTTCGTACACTGCTGTCCTTCCACGGAGTAAGCGAGGCCGTCATGTGCCAGTGCTTCCCCTGACGCTCAAGGGGGACGCGAGGATCTGGTTTCATGACTTCCAGCCCAACTCTATCCACTCCTTCTACGAGCTCGTTGACTACTTCCTATGCCAATTCACCTTTAGCCGAAGTGAAGAGAATCAACCCTGGCACCTTGTCCACCGTCACCAGAAGCTAAAGGAGAGCCTGAAGCGGTTCCTTAACCGCTTCACTGCCAAAGCTCGCCACATTCCCCAGCTCTCCAAGGAGATGAAGTTGAGTGCCTTAATCGCCACGCTGGTAGCTAGGGAGTTCTTCAAACATCTGGCGCACCAGCATCCTCAACTCTTTCGGGAAGCAAAGGCCATCACTCGGGCGTAAATTACGGTCAAGGAGGCCAATGAGGTGAAGCTTCCTGAACACGCAGACCAACAGCCAGAAAGATTGATTGCTAGGAAGAAGAGAAACTAACATAGCGGCCACTCTTGGGAACCCCGCAAGCAATTAAGGTCCGAGCTAGGTGTCCAAAGGGAGTGCAGGCCCCTGACCCTGACATCCCTAAACGACACTCGCTCGATTATCTTGATGCAGGTTCGAGATGAAAAATTCATAAAGTGGCCCAAAGTGCCGAAGTACCCAGAGGCTAGAGATCTGGCGCATACCACGGAGGATTGTCGAACCCTGCAGAGGGGAATCGAAGACCTGGTCCGCCACGGGCACCTCACTCGGTTCCTAAAAGATTTGAGGCAAGCCCCAGAGGCCAAAGATGTCAAAGCCAGAGACCATCGAGGAACCGAGTCACCGTTAGTGTCATCAACATGATCTCAAGCAGGCCGGCTAGAAGTAATGATCGTGACCGGCCCGAGGTCGTGTCCAGCAGTAGGAGGGCGGGAGTAGGGGATAGGACTAATACCATTAATTTTAGTAACGACGATATGACACATGTAAATTTTTCTCATTCGGATCCCCTTGTTGTATCAGCCCTTGTCTCAGACGGTAACCTCGACTACCAACTGAAATGAGTTTTTTTTATAATGGAAACTCTTGAGACTTGTTGTACCTTAATGCCTTTTTTAAACTTGATCTAAAAAAGAATCATATGAGAGCAGCCGAAGGATCCCTATACGACCTGGACAATGAACCAATGCCCGTGCACTGAGAGATTCAACTGGAGGTCACAATAGGGACTCACCCGCGTACAACTACGCACATGCTCAAGCTCCTCTGTGTCAACCTACCATCGGCCTAGAACGCCATTCTAAGATGATCGTTCCTAGACGCCTTCGGGGCAGTGACATCAACCCGTCACTTGAAGGGGAAGTTCCCAACCCCGTATGGAATCGGGGAAGCGTTGGGCAACCAAATGATGTGGCGAATGTGTTACATATCCCAAGTCGCCCCGGCTGCTCCAAGCCGACCAATTGAGGACCTAGACTTCCTCCTCCCTAATGCTTCTTGAGAAGAAATCGCTCACGGGATCCCACACTAACAGAATCTCCCACTCCGGAGGGTGCGCCAGGAAGAAAAAGTGATTCTTTCAGTTTTTCATCAAGTCGAGGTTCATGCTCCAAAAACTGAAACCTATACGAGGAGACATCGAAAGCCTATCATCTGATTGGACAAAGTGAAAGATCACCTTCACCGAGCGTGAGCCGAACCTGAAAGGGTGAAGAAG
Source organism: Nepenthes alata (assembly GCA_028571085.2). Taxonomy (NCBI): domain Eukaryota; kingdom Viridiplantae; phylum Streptophyta; class Magnoliopsida; order Caryophyllales; family Nepenthaceae; genus Nepenthes; species Nepenthes alata. The sequence goes on from JAOVVI020008564.1 coordinate 9,981, forward strand.
AGCAAAAGAATACAAGGACACTAGATAGCGTATGGTATTAGGATGAAACTGTACTACAAGAACGACGAGCGTCTTGAAGATCCCATACAGATCCAGCTCCTTATGGAAGCGAAGCCCACCCTTCAAGTTGTGCTCGTACACAGTAATGAAGCCCTTGGGAGGTGCGTTCTCTGTACACCTCGCCAGGAATGAGATGGACCCAGTCGCTCAGGATGTGGTAGTTAACCCTCAGAGCGGCAACGGCGTTTGCTAAAAGGACTGACTTGATGTCGCCAACTCTTTGATGAATGGTAGAAGAATGAGAGCTTTTCTTCTTTTCCATGGATTTTCGAAGAAGACGAGCAATAAGTATGAAAGACGAGGGGACATGTCACTTAAATAGGCAACGTACGAGAAGCCAAGTAGTGTCGCATGGAAAAATGTAAGAGTCGCCTCGAATGATGGATATGACACGCGTCCCTTCAGCAAAGCGCAGCGCGTTTGTCTAAGGTAGCCCATCATGGCGCCTGACAGACGGCCCCCTCACTCACACTGTAGCCGTTTGCCAAATTTAACCGTCACACCATGTATTCAATGCGGAGATATCAGCCATGAAAAACAACGACAGTAACCCATCCGACATTCAGACCGGAAGGGCAAAACAAATCATTTGAACACAATAAATTACAACAGATAAATTGCTCTGTCAATAAAGAAATTTTATTAAGAGATTTCACTAATAGAGAGTTTCTTTACAAGAAAAGCCGACCAGTGGTCGTGAAATACAATATCACTGTCTGCTCCCGCAAGGCTTGACTGGATGGGGAGTCAAAAACTCGATCAGCTCTGAGCGTGTTCGGGCACCGGCATTTTGAGAGTCCTGGAGGCCCACGTTAAAGCTAGGCACTACCAGAGAAGCTATCCTCTGGTTGAGTTGGATCCCCTCCTAGAACCTTCCTTCCAGCATGGGAGCCAGCTCCTTCGGCCGGACCCTCAACCTCAGCTTGGCCTCTAGCTATGTGTGGATGACGTGCTCCTCCCTGAGTCTCGCCCGGCAATGCCCGAGCTCCTCCTGAAGAGCAACGATTTGACTTTGGCCTTGAAAATTAATGTTAGCTAGTTGTGGAACCCTTTCCTCCACCTCCAACCTGCTTGCTCGAAGTGAGCCCGCTCATGCCCGAGTCTGTTTGATTTTGGCAACGATGACCTACACCCTGCCCTTGATATCCTTAACTGCCCGTTGGATGCGACGGAATGGCCGACCGGCTCCCTCGGGTCCCCGACGTCAAGAAGAATTGGAAGTCCCTTCGATTCAAAGCCTCGCAGAGCTCTCAAAGGCCTCATTGGCCCAACGACTGAAGGCTTCGAGTGGCAACCCTCCGCTGCAGCCGCGGCAAGCCCAACCTCGTCATGGCCTTTTAGCCCTCGCTCTCCCCATCGTGACTCCTCGGTAGAGGGATCAGACCACGAAGAGGAAGATGACCCTGCTAACGGTCTTGGATCAATGTTGCGCACCCCGTCTACCATTACCGCGACCATAGCTAAAGGAAAGAAGGAACGACTGTAGGCTCAGATTTTGCGTCTCATAGCAGCCAATGGATGCTCAAATAGTAGAAGTCCTTGGCGCTTAAATATCCAAAACTTTCCCAAGGAGATAGCGTTGTTTAACGAGGGAAGAGCGTTCCGCCGCCCAATGAAACCCCTCCACGTGGTGACGCCCTGAAGCATTGCGCCTTTTCAAGAAAGGCAATTATGATGCAACGGCCTTGTAGTTCCCTATGGATTAAATGCAAACAAGACCTGATTGACGCGCCCTCCATCAGTATCGACCAGCCAGCCAAGGCAGGATACAAACAGCGCAAGCTCACAAGAAGTTCACACAAGACCATCCCGCCGACGGTCTAAGGACGAACTTAAGGGATGGGCACTGGCAAAGACGACCGAAAGCCACTGGGCACTCAAAATAAGCAAGCGATCAAGCATGTATGGTGACGAGAGGGCCTCACAGCCCTTGAATCATACCATATGGGGCAGTAAAAGAAAATTTAATGACACAAGAGATAAAAGGCAAAAATCAACCATTTTATTCATTAAAGTGCTCTTTTCAGAGTATAAGGCTTGTGTAAGCAAAAGTATAAAAGATCAAAAAATAAAGTAAAGTACAAAAAGCAGCAGAATGGCAGTGTCCCCGGGAAAGATCGGCCCTGAGCATAACTACACATCACCTCATTCTGGTCACATCTACCCTAAGGCCGATTCTACTCCCAGACGGGCAGAGTGGATGCCGATCCCATGCTTTCAGCGAAACAGACTTTGCCATAGCGAAGGAAAGTCATCAATCAGGAGTCCCACCGGAGCCACGATGCACCTGTCTGCATCCCAATGGAACTTCGGGACTCACCTCCTCTTTCAGGCAGCATAGAGGAACGTTCGGCTGCAGTAAGAGACAATGACGGCATGCTTTTAAGGGAATTGAATCCCCCGAATCAGCATGCTGGCCTCGCAACGCTCCCCCTGCGGTTGAGAACCCTGGCTAGCAGGAGGGGATGCACATGACAACTGCATAGTGGACGAGCCACCCTAGTTACAACGAGGAAGCATCGACGAGAAAGGCATGATGATAAGCTTCAGAAGTGGCTACAAATCTCCTGCAGATCCATCCGATTCCTTTGTGGAACTTCACGAGGCACAAGACAAGCCAAGGACTGCGCATTACTTTGCCAACAAAGGGATAAGTGTGAGTCACCCAAGTTGGGAACCCCTCAATTTATAGCCGCGCAAAGCACCAACAAGCTCCCAAAGAAGCGCACCACCCGATGGCCTCAATCGAAAAATAGGAAAGCCATTAATGCGAACTCGATTCCCAGGCAACAAATTTTTACCAACAGAGCACAAAATCTCTGTGGCCCCTCTAAAAGGCTGCATATTCACATGGGGAAGGAGCAACACCCTTTTGAGGATCAAAGACCAACGACAGGACCCACCTTTGACATGCCAGGTCCCGGCAATGGGCCATCTCCAGGCATGAGGGGCTAGTGATGGGTCCAGCACAGAATTGGGTCAAAATTGATGAAGCTCATGAAGGAGAATCTGATCAGCAGAGGGGCCGAACCCAATGACGACGTCCCAGGAGACTCGGGAGCTAAGCCCACTTGGCGCCCTAGATGCGTAGCCAATCAGCACGTGTGTGCCTCTGCAGAGGTGACCGCAGGCGGCTGTCGTAAGAGGCACCGGCTCAGAAGATGTCAGCCAATGGGAGATGAAGTCAATGCTGAAAAATCGCAGCACACTCCGCCCTAGCAGCCACTTAGCCAATCAAAGCAAAGTCAACAGGCCTGTGTTGGCCACGCCGGATAATTGTCTCCTCGCCTCCACAAGGCAACAACTGACACTGTTGGCCACTGTTACAGGTCAGCAGCCGACGAATCCCCGTAAGCCACTTGTCGGAGATTTCGATTCCCAAGGCCTCCCTAAATGAGCCTACAAATACTCTCTCCAGCAACGGAGAGAGAGGATCCGATTCCACCTCTATAAATTTTCTAAGTGGTGACCTGAGATCAATAGCGCTGATCGTGGCACCCAGCACTCAAAGCAACGAGGAGAAAGACTAACTCTCTTCCCTCGAACCACCGCCTCCCTGTGACGGCGATAGTGAGCCACCCTTGCGGTGCATTAAAGGAGCACAAGCCTCCTACCCACATCCAACGCACTCCCCTCATTTCTGCATTCCTGCATCCTCATCACATCTGCATCTACGCTTGCATCTTTCTGTTCTTTAGGAAAATATTTTTGACTTGAGCGTTGGGGTATTTATGGTAGGACACCTCCCGTCATCCTCTAATCTCTTGTTTGTAATTTGTGGTGCACAGAGCTCAGGTTGAAAAACGTGGAGACTAGACCCTTTCGTGATCCGACCCAACTGAAGAATCCGAATGCTCCCCAATCAGCACGAGAATCCGGACTAGTGACACATCAATATTATTTTATTTTTAATTTAAGCAAACATAATATTTTACGTACTATACTTTCATATACATGTGTGTATACAAGTATATATACATATTCTAGAGTATAAAAAATCAAATGTGAGAGAGAGAGAGAGAGAGAGAGAGAAGATGAGAACAATGAGGAGGGCATGAGGGCAAAGGTGGAAATGGGTTGCTG